>VDFB02151888.1:0-64934 GCA_007258455.2 Sequoia sempervirens | reverse complement strand
CTCTACCCTATAAATTGGATCCTCAACCCTCATATATCTCTATCCCTCCCTCCTCTTCTCTCCTTCTCTCTATCTCACTTCTCCCTCCATCTCTCCCTCCATCCTTCCCTCCCTCTCTACCCTAATCCATCAACCCTATACCCTCAACCCTTAAACCCTTAAACACTTATCCCTAAACCCTCAACCCTTAACCCTTAAACCTTCTACCCTCTACCCTCAACCCTATACCCTCAACCCTTAATCCCTCAACCCTTAAACCCTCAACCTTCAACCGTCTACCCTCAACCCTCAACCCTTAAACCCTAATCCCTCAACCCCTATACCCTCTACCTTATACATTGGACCCTCAACCCTAATCCCTCAACCCTATACTCTCAACCCTCTACCCTCAACCCTCAACCCTCAAACCTTAAACCCTCAACCCTCAACCCTTAAACCCTCTACCCTATAAATTAAACCCTCAACCCTTAATTCTCAACCCTCAACCCTTAAACCTTCAACCCTTAATCACTCAACCCTAGGTAGCTAGGGTCCAAACATAGGTGAGATACATAGTGATGAAGGGAGAGGTAGGTAAACAAAGGGAGAGGGAAGATAAATATAGGTATAGAGGGAAGGAGACGTAGAGAGAGGAGAGATAGAGATAAGTAGAGAGGGGAGGGTGGGACAAGTAGGGAGGATATAGAGGTGAGTGTGTGTGAGAGAGAGAGAGGGGGGGGAGATAATGAGAGTAGAGAGGGAAGGGGTGGAGAGAGAGAGAGGTAGAGGGAGGGAGAGGAGAGATAGAGAGTAGAGAAAGAAAGAGGTAGGGAGAGACACAATTGAGATATATAGTGATGGAGGGAGAGGTGGCTAAAGAGAGGGAGAGGGGAGATCAAGATAAATAGAGAGGGAAGGAGATGTAGAGAGAGATTATAGAGAGAAGTAGAGAGTGGACGGATGGAGGGAGTGGAAAGGAGGAGATAGAGGTGAGTGTATGTGAGAGGGAGAGAGAGTGAGAGATAAAATGAGGGGAGAGAGGAAGGGGAGAGAGAGAGAGAGAGAGAGAGAGAGAGAGAGAGAGAGAGAGAGGAGGGAAGGAGAGTAAAGAGAAAGGGGAGGGAGAGAGGTAGAGAGAGGTAGGTAGGGGAGGGAGAGGTAGGAAGAGAGGGAGGAATAGGAGGGAGAGAGGGAAGGAGGGAGAGTGAGATGGAGAGAGTGGTGAGATAGAGAGTAGAGAGATAAGGAAAGAATGAGAAAGAGAGATAAAGAGAGATAAAGAGAGAGAGGGAGGTTGGAAGGAGAGAGAGGTAGAAAGGGATAGGTGAGACAGAGAGAGGGAAGCAGGGAAAGTGGGATAAAGAGAATGGTGATTTTGATAGGAGGGGGTGAGAGGGAAGGAGGGAAAGTGGGAGAGAGAGAATGGTGATTTAGAGAGGAGGGAGTGAGAGGTAGGGATAGAGATAATGGTGAGATAGAGAGGAGAGAGAGAGAGAGAGAGGGAGAGAGAGATGGAGAGAGAGTGACAGGGGGATAGGTAGGTATAGAGATGGAAATATAGAGGAGAGACAGAGAGTAGAGAGGGGAGGTAGGGAGGGAGATAGAGGTGTGTGTGTGAGTGAGAGAGAGAGAATGATGAGATAGAGAATAGGGGAAATTGAGAGAGAAAGAGGGGTGAGGGAGGGAGGGACAATATTGAGAGAGATTAAGAGGAGAGACAAAAAGAATGGGAGGTAGGGTGAGATCGAGAGAGGGAGGAGAGGAGAGATAGAGAGAAGTGGAGAGGGAGGGAGGGAGCGAGGGAGCGAGGGAGTGTTAGTTTGGGAGATAGAGGTTTGTGTGTGAGAGAGAGATAAAGAAAGTGGTGAGATAGAGAGGAGAGAGTGAGAGGGAGGGAGAGAATTATGAGATAGAGAGGAGAGAGTTAGAGAGAAAGAGGGGGAAGAGAGGCATAGAGAGTGAGAGAGAGATGTAGGTAGAGGGAGGGAAAGGAGATATAGAGAATAGAGAGGGAAAGAGGTAGGGAGGGAGACATAGGTGAGATACAAAGTGATGGAGGGAGAGGTAGGTAGAGAGAGAGGGGGGGAAATAAAGATAAGTAGAGAGGGAAGGAGATGTAGAGAGAGAGAGAGAGAGAAGAGAGAGAGAGAAGTAGAGAGGGGAGGGAGGGAGCAAAATGTAGGGAGGAGATAGAGGGGTGTGTGAGAGAGAGAGAGGGGAGAGAGGGAGGAATGGAGAGAGAGAGAGAGAGTGTGTGTGGAGAGATAGAGAGTAGAGAGGAGAGAGTGAGAGAGAAAGATGATACAACTTGCTGAATACTAAAATTTGACCTCCTGATTACTGAAATTTGACATGTTGATTACTGAAATTTGACTAAGTATGAAATTTTTAAGATCTTCCAAAAACTATAATTTGCACTATAACTCCTTCAAATCTGAAACCACTCTCAAACACCCTAAAACTATATACATGAAATATATAACTTAAAGTATAAGAAATTAAATGCCCATATGTAAATGTCAGCTTATACCTATATGCTTATTTCATGTATATAGTCTCCCTAGTAGAGAAAGAGAAGAAGAAAGAGTTCACAAAAATTCAAGCCATTTGACAAGCATCAAATTTGGCACTCTCCAAATTTGGCGAGCGTAATATGGCTTGTTATGGGTTTTTTTTGCAATTTGGCACCAAAATTGTGTCACAAATCCATGCACTTACCCAAGGATTCTCTTTTATTAATTTTCAATACAATACAATCTACATTCAAGCAGCAACATCTCTTAAAACTCAATCCCATCTCCAAAATAGAAAAATCTACCAAAACAGTTGACTTCTAAATTAACAAATACATGCCAAAAAAGAGTTAGTTACAAAAGGAATTTGTTTTGAGTGTGAGAGATACTGCCGTTATAATTAGAAGGAATATTTGGGCTTCACTGAACCCAACAATCTCCCACTTCAAGATCAAATATTGCTTGAGATAGTTACTCAGAGATATCCCCCACTGCAAGCATTTACACCAACCCCAACAAAGATTTTAGCTTCACCAAATTTTGTTCAAGAACGCTTCGGATGAGTCTCCTCCAGAGCACGTTGGATTTAATAACCTCTATAGATTTTAAGCTTTCCATTTCCTCCCCCACAGCCAAAATCAGATCTGGACCTCCACCAAGGCCCCAATTCAAAGCCCTTTTTGTACACCACCAGTACAAATCCTTCTCTACATACCAATCATCACTAGAAAATTCTTCCTGAACTATCTCATTTGAATTCACTAAATTATCCAACGAAAAATGAAAATCATTACTAAGAATTTTTTTTACCTTCTCATTACTTTCTACAACATCACTCTCAACCTTATCAAATCTCACATTAAAATCTGATTTTACCTCATTACCTTCAGGTGCAACTTTTGCTCTACCTTCAATTAATGTGTTCCACTCTACCTCTACCTCTGCAATCTTCATCAATAAATCATCTCTTTTTCTTCTATGTCCTCCAAAGGACTCTCAGCCTCACTTACATTTTCGTAGCTCTCCAAAACAACTCCACTGTTTGCTGACATAAGGGATTCAAAGGCCTTATTCTCAGCCTCTGTTGCTCTCTGAGCCTTTCTGAAGTCTTCTAGCATGTTAAAATCCTCGTCTCCCAAATTCTGCAGGGCCCTTTCCCACGCATACCTCACCTGGGTAGTGCTCATGGAATCAGGATCAACATCACTCATAAGAACTTCAATGGCCAAATAGATAGGATGATCATCCATTTCCATTAGCAAATCAAATCTAACCTTTTTCCCTACAGACAGAAGTACTATAACCATTCCTTGAACACGTTGTGTTTGAATCTAGGACCTCCTGTTGCAACTTGAAAAGAGAAACTTCATTATCAGTAAAATAAAATATTTCTTCTACCTCTTCCTCTTCTCCAAACTGAGCCAACATACTAAGAAACTTCTCAATAACAGAATTAGCTTCGTCATCTAGCTGATCTAAAAGATTCTTCTAAGAAGCCCATAAATCTTCTTCATCATCTATATGAATGGCTCCCACTTCATCAAAACTCTCTCTAGAGCCATGGGACATAGACATGAGAGCTTGAACCCAATCATCCAAGTTGGGGCTTTCTTCCATATCTGTTCAACTTCTTCCATATATTGAGTTGCAAGGATTGCAGGCTATAATAGTTCAATTTGTTGGATAATAATATTGGACTCTCTATTGGTGGATGTAGCCCGAGTTTGGGTGAACCATGTTAAAAATTGTCTCTTGTTATTATTTATGTGTTTTTCATTCCTTTGTTAATCTTTGTTTGCATTTAATTGATATTTTTCTGCTTGCAATTCCTAACACAACTTTCTTCACAACTGCTCCTTGGTTCTAACCAAGCTCTGATACTAATTGTTGAATTTAATAACAACAGAATAAACGAAAGAAAATATTGAAATAAATAAAATGAACAAACAAGAACACACACAAACATGAACACGAGATTTTATAGTGGATCGCCCAACAATGGCTACATCCACTTTTAACAAGGATTAGAATTAATTCTCAATACAATACAATCTGCATTCAAGTAGCAGCAACTCTTAAAACTCAGTCCCATCTCCAAAATAGAAAAATCTACCAAAACGGTTGACTTCTAAATTAACAAATACATGCCAAAAAAGAGTCAGTTACAAAAGGAATCTGTTTCGAGTGTGAGAGATATTGTCATTATAATTAGAAGGAATATCTGGGCTTCACCGAACCCAACAACCAGTGCTTCCTTTCTATTTAGCGAATATGTTGGTTAAATGGGCTTGAACAACCTGAATGATATTGCTTTAGAAGCTATTGCCAATCTCACCCTAATGAGATTCTAAGATATTCATTAAAGACTATTTTAAGTTATTCAAATTATGTTGTTTTCTTCTATGCTTTGTTTACGCATAGTTAAAATTAAACTTTATATTCTTATGTGCAGTGACGAATAATTCTTACATATAATACTACATTTTTCTGTAAGATTTCCTTGTTTCACAGACCCTGTCTTTAGATGAAGAAAGGGGTGCTTACATCTCACCATTAATTGAATTCTTACTTTCTATTTCAATTTGGTTAAACCTATCTTGGCTTGGATTCAATAAGCAGTTTTAGGAAATGGAAACCCTTCAAACATTTTCTTGTTTTTGCTTGTGCTACAATGCTTTTGAGATTTAGTCGATTTATCTTTTCAACATGCAACATCAGTGAATTCTTTTTTTGTTAGTGTTATTGGGCATTTTCCATTTTCCTAATATTTGGGAAGAATTTCTTCAAAGGCCCTCATGGGTTCCACCTAGATGGCCTAGTTTGACAATTGAGGTTTAGAATTTGCTATAACATGTTTTCTAGGAGGCTGATGAATTGATGTTTTGAATTAGGGTCAAGAAGAATTATGTTTTCTATAAACTGCCTTAGGGGTGGAGCTAAATAAACTTATAGATTTATATGTTCAAACATAGATCATTACGTTGTTTCTTCATTCAATTAGTTTTCATGAGAGGTTACCAATTTTTAGTTTAGATGAGGAGTGTGTTCAATAGGATTGGAATGTATTCTATGATATTTTATCTATTTTATCCAAAGCTTCAACGCCTTTAATAATTAGGCCAATAGGTAAACCTTGAGGGATTTTTCTTAATCATTCTAGTTTAAAATGAGAGCCTTGTGTAGCTCTAATGATTCTTTTGTTTTTGCTAGTAATGTAAATTTACATTTGCCCCTTTCCTAGAGTTTTGAGTTTTGGAGGGTATGCTTCAACAGTCTTACAAGATGTTACCTAGGTGATCTAGATTTTAAGCCTTAGGAAACAGGTTTGGTTTTTCTTTAAGGAGCCCCTAGTGGGTTGATGATTCATAATTTTATATTAGGGCCAGGGAATTGATTTGAGTTTTCCATTCCGATGCAGATGGAAAGCTATTTCAAACACGATAGACTCAAGAACAATAAAAATGTGGGTTTCACAACACAAGACACAAGATTCTCTTATCTTTCAATGATGACAGAAATTATACCCTACAAACTTGCTCTTCAAACCTATTTTCCTAAGCTCATACTCTCAAAAGGCATCGACATTCATTTGCTTTGACATTTTTTGGATCCTAGACACGTGTTCACACTCTACAGGCCTCCCTCCAACTCTACCTGATAGGGTTCAACTCAAAACAATGTATTTTCAACAAAACCCTCATAAAAGCTAGGGTTTAAACATCCCATTGCTCAAGAACACACACTATCTACAATAAATCACACAAAATAAGGAATCACCACTTTCCCTTTGGAGGAAACGTGCACAAAGACCTGCAGAAAATTTTCTTTAAATCTCATGAATTTTCATCAGCTAAAACTAGAGATATAGATTTTGGAAGCTCGCTAGAAACCCTAGGCCCCAAACAAAGTTGTTTGCAATAATTTAACCATATCTTGCTTAATATAACATAAAATTTTGACCAACTCACTTGCATTGGAAAACATAGAGCTCCAAACTGTCATCCACCTTCAAATCTAGTACCATGTCGTACAAATCTGTACCAAGCTATTTTCTTGTTTCATAGAAAAAAACTGTCGTAAAATGGACAAAAATAGGGTATTCTAATCAAATCTTGCTCCTCCACTTCTTGGAGCATATTTTTTCATTCATTCAACATCCAAGCACTATAAAATAGTTACCAACTCGAGCATAAGTCCTTTTATTCAAAAACCTAATTTCTATGTCATTAACTGGACAATTATGCTCTCTTTTTGCAACTTTTCAAACATGAACTAAGAACAATAACAACAAAAAGGACCTTACATGATCCCCATGGTCCTTCAAGACCTTATTAGACTCAAGGAAAAAAAACAAGAGTTGAGAACAATCCCCAACCTTGTAGCAAGCCAAAATCCTCCTAGAAATTCAAATTTGTCTTTTTGGTGGGAAACCACAAGTTTGAATTCTAGGCCTATTCAACTATCAAAACCATTGGACTACGATCCTAACGGATCTCCTAAACGTGAAAAAACTCAATCTAGACTCTTATCAATAGAATAAAGCATAAAAACACATTGAGAGTGATGCTCTTGCATCATACTCCCAAGGAAAAGAAAAGTGATGCTCTTGCATCTACCTTGGCCCCCTACAACTTGCTAATCTAATATGTGGAGTCCTGCTTCAAATCCTCTAAGCATCCTTGCACTTATTTCAAAATAGTCTAATGGCTATCTCATTTTTACCTTAGGTCTCCCTAATTCCTTGCAAAGATCTTCAATCTTAGCCTACCTGTCAAAAGAAGCATTTCCCTCATTACTCAACTGAAATATAAGTTTATCAACTTGCTTCTCTTCACTTTTCTTCCACATTCCATGCGACTTAGAATTCATTTCCAAAATTTGATCCTCCTCTAACCTTTCTACATCATCTGCATCTCTGACTTCCTCTTGTAAAATTTCTTCAACAACTAAGACTTTATCAGAAAATTGTGCAACTAAAATCTCAAACTCAAATTTCTTGTTTTCCTTGTCTTGAAGACATAACTTAGTTTTCTCAAACAAACCCTCCAGATATTGGACTTTGTTGTCAGCTTCTGATAATTCTTGGCAAAGAACATCACAATGGTGTAACTTATGTGGCAATTCATCTATATTACTACCTCGGTCAGTCAATTCTGAATATGTAGCTTCTAGTGTAATGAATGCCTCTTGCAATGACAACTGAATTTTCTCATTCCCCTCTGTAATTACTTCTTTGTGTTGGTTCCTACACTCACCCAATGATCTTTTCAATATGGAAACATCTGATTAAAGGGTCTTGGTCTAAAAATCAACAATATGAACTTTGTCTTTCCAATTTGCCATGTCTACTTTTGCCTTCTCCATTGACTTTGCATAGTGAATGGCCTTCTTTTCTATATTAATACCAGACTGTAAAATTGTTAACCTTCCTTGGTTTGAAGCTTCATATTATATAATTGGAATTAGTTTTTCAAATACCCTTTAGTTTTTCTTTAAGAAAAAATAATATGGCTTTTAAGATTTCCTCATTTAGCAAGAAACAATAACTTTGCACATAGTTGTCTCTATTTTCATGGACCTCTATCTTAGGACTTAGCTCCTTAATTCCATCTTATATTGATTTTCATTCACCAAGCTTCCTTTGCAAATTATAGATAACTTGTTTTGCATTCTCGAGTTCCATTTGCATATGCTTATCATCTTTAACTGAATTAAAAGCTTTGTCTTTCCATTCTAGCAACTCTATATGATGATTGATATTTCTCATTGGAGGCAATAAAGTTGGAAGCTCATCAACAACTATATCTGAATAACCCTTCAACATATCTTGTATTTCCCAAGGAAAGTCGTCAATTCTTGCTATTTCTATGGCATTCCTAGGTTTGATCATCATTGTAAAACCTATATTTTCATCTTCCATTATTTTTAGAAACTCATTTCCATCCATTAACATCACACTTGATCCCACCTTTTGGTCTTTTTCTTCCTCCTTCAAAGGTGCTAAGGTGTAAGTAACTCCATCCTTCTCCAAAACATAGAAATTATTTCTACCATCATGCATTATTTTTTTGTCATATTGCTAAGGCCTACCAAACAACACATGGCATACATCCATAGGGATGATATCACACAACACCTTGTCTTTATGCCTTCCTATTTTAAACTCTACCTGACATTGTTCATTAACTAGTACTTGTTGGCCCTTATTCAACCATGAAACCTTATAAGGTGTATGATGAGGTAATCTTTTCAAACTACAATTAGATTATCAGTACTACCTAAATCTATAACAACTTTACAACACTTAACTTGGAACTTGCAAATAGTCCTGAATAGTGACTTTCTTTGAGGTGGCTCCTCATTAGAACCTTGATCAATTTCCTTCTCATTAGCAAGGATTCTCCTATATTTGGTTCTTCTAGTGATGGTGAGGAGTTAACACTTTCTTCATCTCCTCCTTGAGCAAATTGAGTCCTCCTTTAATTCCTAAATGTGGTAGTTTCTTGCTCTTCTAGACACTCCCAAGTTTGATGACCTACAAACTTGTTGCACTTGTAACATTTCCCTGTGAAGCCATTGAATCCTCCTCTTTGTCCAAATTTTCCCCTAAATTTAGGCCGTATTCCTCTAAAATCCCCTCTTGAACTTGGTGCTTGTTCTTGTGAGACTTTGGACTCACCTTGATCTCTTTGTGACTGTCCTCTATCAACATATGAACCTCTACCTTTGAAGTTCCTTCCTTTACCTCTATTCTACTTTTCTTGCTTCCTATTCAACTTATCTTTAGCCTTTAAGGCTAGTTGATAGAACTCTTCAAGTGTTTTGGGGCTTGTGAGCTCAACTCATTTTGTAAGCTATACTTCAACCCATTAAGGTATTTGGTGACCTTGTCAGTATCATCCTCCATATGTCTTGATTCAATACTCAACTTATAAAACTCTTCAATGTACTCTTTCACACCCATATCTTGTTGTTTCAAGTTCTGCAACTTCCTATACAACTGAGTCAAGTAGTCACTAGGCATGAATTTTCCCTTCAACTTGGCAACCATCCTATCCCAAGAAGTAATCTTGGATTTTCCCTTTTTTCTCTCTCTTTTTGAACATAATCCCACCATAGGGATGCATGACCTTTCAACTTGCTCCTGGACAACTTTATTTGCTACTCTTCAGGTACCTCTTCTAATTCAAAGCATTTTTCCAACTCCCCTATCCAATCAAGGAGTTCTTCACCATTCAAACTGCTTTCATATACTGGAAGTTCCACCTTCACCTTGGTTCCTTCACTCCTAACTTCCTTCAAAAATCTTTCCATCCTCATTTCATCAACATCCCTCTCTTCTTGAGGTTCTTCGTGAGGTGTTTCATTCACCACTTCTTCTTCTTGGTCACTCACATCCCATGTAACCATTCCTCTTCTTTTCTTATCTTCAACTGCACTAAGTCTTGCATCCAAACTGACCCTCATTTCCCTCATTTCTATAGCAAGTGCTTCTCCCAATGGTGTTGCTATCCTTTCAACATTTCTTGGAGGCATCTTCACTCTTTTGGACTATTAACCCTTGTATTAGGTTTCTTGGCTCAACTTGGATCTGATACCAATAATGATGTAGAGAGAAAGCTATTTCAAACACAATAGACTCTCAAGGACAATAAAAATGTGGGTTTCACAACACAAGACACAAGATTCTCTAATCTTTCAATGATCACAACAATTATACCCTACAAACTTGCTCTTCAAACCTATTTTCCTAAGCTCACACTCTCAAATGGCATCAACATTCATTTTCTTTGACATTTTTTGGATTGTAGAAAATTGTTCACACTCTATAAGCCTCCCTCCAACTCTACCTGATAGGGTTCAACTCAAAACAATGTATTTTCAACAAAACCCTCACAAAGACTAGGGTTTAAATAGTCCCATTGCTCAAGAACACACACTGTCTACATTAAATCACACAAAATAAGGAATCACCACTTGCCCTTTGGAGGAAACGTGCATAAAGACTTGCAGAAATTTTGTTTTAAATTTGATGAAATTTTCACTAGCTAAAACTAGAGATATGGATTTTTGAAGCTCACAGGAAACCCTAGGTCTGAGACAAAGTTGTTAGCAGTAATTTAACCATATCTTGCTTAATATAAAATGAAATTTAACCAAATAACTTGCATTGGAATCCTAACACAGAGCTCTAAACTGCCATCCACCTTCATAACTAGTATCATGTCATACAAATCCATACCAAGCTATTCTCTTGTTGTTTCACAAAAAAAAACTATCATAAAATGGACAAAAATAGGGTATTCTCATAAAAATTTCTCCTCCACTTCTTGGAGCATATGTTTTCATTCATTCAACACCCAAGCACTACAAAACAATTACCAACTCAAGAATAAGTATTTTTTTTCAAAAACCTAATGTCTATGTCATGAACTTGACAATTATGCTCTCTTTTTACAACTTTCCAAACATGAACTAAGAACCATAACAACAAAAAGGACCTTACATGATTCCCATGGTCCTTCAAGACCTTATTAGACTCATGAAAACCAAAAACAAGAGTTGAGAACAATCCCCAACCTTGTAGCAATCCAAAATCCTCCTAGAAATTCAAATTTGTCTTTTTGGTGGGAAACCACAAGTTTGAATTCTAGGCCTATTCAACTATCAAAACCATTGGACTATGATCCCAATGGACCTCCTAAATGTGAACCAACTCAATATGGACTCTTATCAACATAATAAATCATAAAGACACATGAGTGATGCTCTTGCATCACATTGGTTTCCTTCCATGGTAGACTCACAACCAATAAATAAACGCTATATATTTTGGCTTTTAAGTGTTTTGGTTTGGGATTGATTCATTATTTGCTAATCTAAAATAAAGTTCCAGTAGGTTCCTTTATTTTAATGGTAACCAGATTGGAGGATAATATTCCCATGATTTCATTTGCTTATATGGTAACCAGTAAGAGGGTTTAGGGTATGGGTAGACTATGGGTACTAGTATAGGTTAGGGTTGTGGATGCTCTACTATAGTTGAAAAAAGCTTAGATTGTAGAGGGATGTAGATACTCACCTCATTTTCAATTAGATTTTTTTCATACTTACCTAGCCCTTGATTTTATTCTACTACTGCCACTCTGCTTGCTTCCTCTTGATCTTTTAATAGAATTTCTGCCAATCCAGCCCATTTCTTAGAGTCTGCTTCTATTATGAATTGTTTAGTTTTTTGTACTCCTAAATTGGCCAGGTAATCTACCACCCTATTTTCCTTTTTGTAGATATGGGATATCATGAAACCTTCTAATCTTTCTAATTGTTCCCATATCCTCTGTATCCAACTCTTTAGTTTCCAGTTTGGGGTCTCTTTTTGAAATGGCATGTATGCATAGTAATGAGTCCCCTTCTATATACACTCTCTTGATGTTTTTCTTTGCACACATCCAAAGGCCTATGGCTAACGCCTCCATTTTTGCTTCATTATTTGTTGCAGATCCAATTTTCTTGGATAATGCCTAAACAAGTTATCCTTTACTATTCCTTAGAATACTTCCTACTCTAGTTGGTCCTGAGTTCTCTTTTGTAGAGCCATCAAAGTTTAACTTGTGTGTGTCATGCTTTGGTCTCTTACATTGTATATCCTTCTTGTTTCTTGTCTTATCTTTGAATTCTCCTTTTGCTCTTTTTAGGTTTTCCCATATATTTTGTATATCTTCATCCCACCTTGTGAACACAATTCCATTCTTTATTGATTTTTTCACATTAAGAACTTCACATATCCCTTCTTCTATTTTTTATATAACCTTGTCCACATCCATGGGTTTTTCTTGAAAAGATTGTTGGTTCATTTCCTTCCATATCTACCATGCTATCATGGATGAAGCAACTAGCCATAAGTATTCCCATAATGTGTTATTTCTACCTCGTGGCCAACTAGTAATCCACTCTTTAAAGTTCTTCTTCCTTGGTTTGTGCCATCCAATTACATTTTGGATCCATTCCCATCATTCAGATGCATATGGGCAGTCCAACAAAAGGTGGTTAACTATCTCGTAGTCATTGCAACACATGATGCACATGTTTGGACCTTGTATCCCAATAGTATTCAATATTTCCATTGTAAGTATCCCTTTATGAAGAGCTAACCACAAAAAGGCTCCAACTTTAGGGAGGATTGTTGGGTGCCATCATAGTTTTACGAGCCAACTTGGGTTTTCTCTTGTAGTTGTTTCTATTAGATGCCCCATCTTAACCGAGTATTCTTTTGCTTTCGCTCCACACTAGATAATATCATCATCCCATTTTGTCAATATGATCTTCCTATTATTCAATTCCTTCTTTAATTGTGATTTAGCTTCAATAGTAATTGGGAGCCTTTCTGCATCTATCCACTCATGTTGAATACCATATTTGGACCTACTTGAATTGATATAATCTATGACCTTGCTTCCCATCAAGCTTGTAATTAACTCCCTATATTATTTTAACCCTTCTATATCTCCTAATGGCTTATAGCTATTCCAGGAGTCCATCCAGAAATTTCCTAGTTTGCCATTGTTTATTTTCCATGTGAGATGATTCATTATTGGTTTCCTGTTTTACCATAGGAACCTCCAAATCGTTGATCCCCCATTCACTGCTTCTATTGTTAGTATTATTTTTGGATCAGCCATGTCTAGGTATTTAGCTTGAAATGTTTTGCACCATAGCCTTCCAAGATCTCTATACATTTTCCATGCAAGCTTGGCACCAAAGGCCAAGTTTTGTTCCTTTATTTTTCATAAACCTACTCCATTGTCTCTTTTGGGTAGGTATGCCTTGTCCCATTGCACTAGTGGGATTTTCTTGTCTTCCTTAGCCCCTTCCCATAAGAATTTATTTAAGTAGCTCTCTAGGATAGCTTCTATTTTATTTGTAATTTTGAAGCAAGACATTACGCATATAGGGACGGTTGAGAGGACAATCTTAATCATGAGTATTCTTCCTGCCAATGTCAACCACTTATTTTTCCATTCCATGGAATTTTTTCTACATTTCTCAATAACTTCTTCTAGTGTTGTGTCAAGAAATGCCTCAAGAATAGAGGAGCCCCCAAATATTTAGCTGGGATTGTTGTAATTGAGAAACCTAACTAGTTTTTTATTCTTTTTTGCATGGATTTTTTTGTGTTAAAGAACATAATTGAGGATTTGTATTTATTCACTTGTTGCCCTGAGCATGCCATGTATTTTTCCAGTGCTTCTTTGATTACTGTTGCTTCTCTTAGGTTAGCTTCTCCAAACAAAAGTGTGTCATCTGCAAGTTGTGTGTGTGTGTCATTGAGTTCATATCAGGAGTATATATGATCATATATTAGATAACATAAATTATATTATATAATATATATCAGTCTTATTACTATAGTATATTTAATACATTATATATTTTATTATATTATATTATATATTATTGTATTAAATATTATATTATATATTATTGTATTAAATATTATATATAATATAAATGTGTAATATAATATTATAAATTTATATTATATTATATCATATAATATATAATATAAGATAAAAATGAGCAACAAAAACAAAGCAAAGAAGGGTACGATAAAAGAAGAGCTAACCCTAACACAGTAATGATTGAAATTACAAAGGAATGTATAAAATATGTAGAAAGGTTATCAAAAACTGTCATTATTTGTTGCTTCATAGGTCTAAAAATGAAGAGGGTTCAAATAAAAAATTGGATTGAAGAAAATTGGAAGATGCAATATGTCACAAATTCTTACCAAATGGATTCGTTATCGTTGTATTCCTATCAAAAGTAGATAGAGATAAGATACTAAAAGTAGTATGGAAAATGGAAGAGGTGTCCCTTTATATACAAAAATGGATGCTAAAATTCAATCCAACACAATATGACCCATACGATAGCCTTAAGTGGATCCTCTTATACAACTTACCTTTGAAATTCTTGTCAGAAGAATGTTTGGAAAAAATAGGAAGATCTTTAGAAACCTTAATTGACATTGATGAAGAACTTCTAGAGAGAGACTCATATCAATATGCAAGGATACAAGTGGTTGTGATAAAAGAGATCCCAAAAGATTTTATTTTTTCCCCACCATATGTGGTCTCAAATGTTGGAAATCAAAACACCAAAACTCTATTGCTTGAATTATGGTGTAAGGACCCATGCAAAAACTTGATGTCAAAGACAAATAAAAAGAAGGGATATTTGGATACCAAACAATAAGGAAGAAATTTCATAGGAGATAATATCCACAAATAAGAATGTGTTGGAGGAAGCCCAAATAATATAAGGTCTAGAGGACAAAGAAAATAACGAGAAGATAATCCCCCCTATTTCCCACACTAGGAATGATGGAAATCAACATAAGCATGGCTTAAACCTCCAAGGAATCCCATTTTTCTCTTCCAATAGGGCCATGGAGGAAACTAGGGAACCAAGCAGTGCAGAGGAAGATTCGATAACATATTTTTTCCCACAACAATACAACTAAAAAAATAGAAGAGAAAGGTGTTTCCCAAGTGGCCAAAGTCAATATGAGAGCAACACCAGATGAAAAAAGAACAAAGGAAGAAGATTCTAATTATGAAAAACTTGGGATCATCAACCCTAGGTTCATATCACAATCAACATCCAAAGCCTTCAACCACAACATCAAAGAGATAAGAAAAAAGGAAAGAAATCCAACAAGAAAAGGAGAGATGAATTTACATAGGAAAGAGGTCTCACAACCATTAATATTTTTTTGTTGAAATCTTAGGGAGAAATGAGGATCTCTATGTGGAATGTTAGGGGCTTAAATTCCTCTAACAAGCAACATTTGATCAAATTCCAGATAAAGAATGTCATGCGAAATCATAATTCTGTAAGAAATCAAACTTAGAGTATATGGAGAAAATAATTCTAACTTCAATTTTTTTGGATGGGATGAACATTTCATTGAAGCTCAAGGCACAAATAGTGGATTGGGCATATTATGGAGATTGAATAGATTTGTTATCCACATTTTTGGCGTAAAAAAAAGTTTTTCCCTCTATAAGGTAAGAAGTTGGTCCTCTAATCTTGAATTCCTTTTATTTAATGTATATATTGACCTATTAATTAAGAGAAAATAAAATTATGGGACTCCTTAAGCACACAAATTACATCTTACATTCAAGAAAAGATAATACCGGTGGGAGCTTTCAATTCTCTTTCAAAAATGGATGAAAAAAGTGGAGGACTTTCAACAAAGCCTCAATCGATGAAATATTTTAGGCATTTCATGGAGATCAATGAATTAGAAGATATTGTTCCCAAAATGGGATCCTTTGGATGAACTATTGCAATGGGTTCACTAATATCATAGAGAAATTAGTTTGTTTCTTATACAATGGAATGTGGCTCAAGACAACCATAATGTTGGAAACAAAAGAAATTCCTCTATCCAGGTCAGACCACTTGCTTGTGGAACTGTCAATCACAGAAGACCTTTTGTCTATGAAAGGATGCTTCAAATTCAAACCAATGTACTTCAGAAGGGAATGTCTAGTGGACACCATCAAAGATTGGTGGAATATTGCACTTACCATATTTGGAACAAAAATTTATATATTCACCAAAAAGTTACAACATTTAAAGAACAAATTAAATGAATGGAATAAGTCCTTGAAAAAAATCCTTGAAGAGAAGATTAGAATTGAACAAGAATTAAATGAATCAAATGAGAAGGTTATCATACATGGAATGAACAACACAAATAATGTAAGAGAAAAATATCTTTTAGTTGAGAAAATGGAAATACTATCCAAGGAAGAAGTATATTGGAGGTCCAAATCAAGGGAATTGTGGTTATTATATGGTGAAAAAAATACCAAGTTCTTTCATAATTCAACTAAGATTAGAATATATAAAAAAATAGACAACATGAAAGATGCAATCGGACAAACTATCGGTAACTCAAAAGGAATAATGGAAAAATCCATCAATTTTTTTCATGGTTTTTTGGCTTCAGATGAGGAAACAAACACTTTGTGGACTAGAGAATTTTTTTATGCCATCTTGACACTCATGGAAAAGGCTGATAACCAAATGTTGACCACTCCATTCATAGAGGAAGAGATAAAATCTGTTGCATTTCAAATGCATCCTGATATAAATCTTTGGGTCCTAATGGATTCTCGACACTCTTTTTCCACCAATGTTAGGTTGTTTGGGAAAGGAAATTTGGGAAATTGTAGAGGATTTTAGAGAGAAGAGGAGATTTTTCAAAGACATGAACAACACATTGATTTTATTGATTCCAAAGAAGGATTGTGAGGGCTTCTCAAACTATAGACCAATTTCACTATGTAACACCCTGTACCAAATAATTGTAAAAGTTATGACCAATAGACTACGGTCAATAATGGGTCAACTAATAATGAAAATGGCTTCACCCTAGGCCAAGAAACAACATATAGTATAATAGTGACCAATGAAGCAATCCTCTCAATTATGGGCTCAAAGAAAAAATGTATAATGATAAAGTTGGAAATAAGAAAATTGTATGATCAAGTGAAGTAGAGATTATTAATCAATGTAATGAAAATGTTTGGATTTTGTAACACATGGTACAAACTAATATATCATTGTATCTCCACAGTGAGATACTCCATTCTTGTAAATGAAAACCCATGTGGGTTTTTTGAAAGTACAAATGGAGTACAACAAGGTGACTCTCTATCTCCCTTTTCAATTTCATAATGGTCAAGGCACTTATTATATCAATCAAGAGTAGTAGAATAAATGGTAGATTGAAAGGAGTAAGGGTTGCAAAAAATGTGGACCCAATAACACATCAAAAGTTTATTTATCACACAACTCCTTTTGGAGAAGCATCATTGTAAGAGGAAAAAACATTGAATGAGAAATTAGGAAAATACATTAAAATATCAAGAAATATTGTAAACAAAGAAAAATCTAAAATTTACTTTTTCCATACGAGAAAACCCTTGCAAAATAAGATTGCAGATTTATTGAAGTACTCAATAGACACTACTCCGTGCAAATATTTGGGTATACCAGTCTTTGATGGGGTAGTTAGGAAAAAACTCTAAAAGGATGTGATGTAATCATGTAGGAACAAAGAAAACACATGCCAAGGAAGGTGGATCACATTGGTTAGTCGAATAGCAATGATTAAAGTTGTCCTTGTTAAAATATCCAGCTATTCCATGTCATGTATCCAACTCATTAGGAAAGCAACAGATAATATGGAAGGAAGAATGAAAAAAATAATAGGAGGGTTCAAGCAACACCAAAAGAATCTCATTAATACATTGGGACACAACTAAACAAGGAAAATAGGTGGGAGGTGTATGAATTAAACATATTATATTTCAAAATAGGGCTTTGGGGGTGAAGTTAATATGCAAAATGTATAAACACCCCAAAAAAACTTGGTGCAGAATTCTATAGAAAAATATTTGGACTACACTAAACCAAACAAAATTTTGACCATTGCTATTTCCCCTAATGGATCTCACATTTGGAAGTTCATGTAGGATTGTTGAGATCTTATCATTGATAACCTAACATGGCAAGTGAACAATGGAAAGAACAAAAAGTTCTGGTGGGACTCATGGAATGGGAATTGCATGTTGGTCAATAAAGAAATTTTGTAAGAGTGCATGCCAATGGTGTCCAACTTATGGGGTATGAAGGTGGTTGATTACATAACTAATGCAAGGTTTTAAATGGGTGGTGGTCATTGTTGGAACAACTTCAAGGAACTCTCGATAAGCATAGAGGCCAAAACAACACTAGTGGAGGTTGTGGATCCATAACAAATCACACTGAACAACAAAGAAGATGCAATAATTTGGTGTGACTAAAGATCAGGAGAGTATACAACTAAGATGGGTTATCAGATACAAAAAAAAAAATGGTTTAATTGATTCATGACACAAAAATAATGTTGGAATAAATGGATACTACTGAAAGCATACACATTCACTTGGATTGCTCTATACAAGAGAATGTTAATTAGGGATCAACTAAAAACCATTGGACTTGAGGGGCCCAGTTGATGCATCTTATGCAAAGAAGATGAAGAATCAATCAACTACGTACTTCTCATGATCCCTTTCACCTCTACATGTTTGGATTGGCTCTATAGTATGTTGGATTGGTCAATCCCTTGACATAATGATATACTAGAGGTATTTCATTGCTGACCAAAATTAAATCTTAAATCCTCCTAGGTTGGAATTTGGTACACTTTCCCACCAATATTGATATGGATTGTATGGAAGGAAATAAATCAAAGAATCTTTAATAACACATTACGCACACTTACAATTCTCATACAAAAGATAGAGAGGAGTATAAGCAAATGGATGAACTCACATTCCAAATCTTAGAAGAGAATGAATTTCACGAGATGAGATGAGAAAATAATGAATAAAATGAGGGAACTCGAATTCCCTTCCCCCACTACACATTTTTCAATTGACCCAAAAGAGAAAAGGAAAGACACTTCCACCTAGCGGAAGGCTAAAACTAAACTTTGAAGGGGATTTGAAGAGTAATCTAGAGCCTCGAGTGTGGGTTGCATCATAAGAAATGATAAGGGAGAGTTATTGTGGGCTTTAAATCCAAAAAAATCCCACACAAAACAATAATGAAGTGGATTTTGTGACTCTTGCACTTGGCCTCAACTTATTCATAGATAAAAACATTAGAGTAATGGAGATTGAAGGTGATTCCCAAATATGCATAAACACAGTCAAGAATAAAAATCTACTAGCTAGAAAATGCAACCATTGGTAGAAATTATATGAAGACTCATAGAAAACTTTGAATATTTCCTCTAACTCATATATACCTAGAATCAAATGAAGTTGTTGACCTAGAAAACCAAGGTGTTACCTAATCAAAAAGAATAATCATCACGAATAAGGAAAAGAAATGGATTGGATTGGCCCAAATATTATCAGAGGAGGAAACATAATAAAATATTAGATCCTCAGAATGGGTGAAATAAAAAAGAATAATTGCATGTACAAGTAGTATTGAGAATACTCTTAGAAGAGGCTTCTATCTAGTTGTTAAGGAAAGGGTCCATTCCCACCCCCATGTGGGATTTTATCTTGAAAGGAATGACCTCATGATTGATGAACACAAGAAGTCCTTACTCCAATATGGATCTGCCTATTACCCTACTCAAACAAAAGCACATAACCATTTTGATCTAACTAAGAGGTGTAAGGAAGGGTAGAATATCATTTGGGACACATTGGAAAGCTCATAAAAATGAAATAAATGATAAGAAAACTAGATATATTGGCATCTAGGCACCAAGGACTATTTATTATTAGGAGGGAAATGAGCATGAAAAAGTATGGTTTGCCTATGATTTGGTTGGATGACATTTGGTTCATGGGTCTTATAGGAAATTGAATATAAGGATAAAAATGCAAAGATCAAAATCATAAAGGAAGCTTTCTTGGAATTTGTGGGTATCTTGGCACATCCACCTTGAGATATTGTAATTCAAGAGCTAGTGTAGATATAGAATATAAGAAGTGGAGCTCACAAAGAACAAACTAAAATGACAAACAAGGAAATATTTGGAGTCGAAGGATGCAAAAACCCAAGTTAAGAGGTTATTTAACGTAGAAGAGAATGAAGTGAGGAAAGTGATCTTGAATATAATCATATTAGTGAAATGGATGAATGGACATATCCATGATAGTCAAGTATACCAAATATTTCTTTAAAATATGGTTCAAATCCATGGTTATTAGAGTTGGGGGCATATCTTAATACATAATTTGGTGGTTCTTGCAAAGAAGGAACTACTAAGTGAGGCACTAGGTCGTCCATTGAGAAAAAATTATCTATGGGTATGATTGTAGATATTTTTATGGAAATATAGTGAAGAAGAGGAAGGTCCCTACTCAAGCTTTACAACTCATCAAGGAAGGTATTGACTAGAAAAATATGGAGACATTCAACTTTTACATAAGTAACCATGGGGTTTGTTCTCCCCTACTTAGATTGAGTGCCTTTCTAAAGTCATGGAAGGTTATCTCTTCATTGGGTCCCATAAGGCTGTGTAATCAAGAATTACGCTAAAACAATCATGTAACTTCTTTTTGATATTTTAATATAATGGGTGTTGTCCCCTTAACAAAACTTATCTATCCAAAAATATATAATGTATAATAAAATATAATCTATATTATATATTTATATTTCATTACATAATATATTATATTAAATTAACATAGAAAATATTGGAAAGTCAATAATGGTTGTGATGTTTTATTTTGGATTAATTCCTAGAATAGACACTCACGATTGGTTGAAATTAGAGAATTAGAAGTGTTTCAAGAGATCTTGGAGGACACACATATGGAGACAAAATTGTAGACTACATAGTGCAAGTCCACTAGGAGTATGTAGACAATGGACATGAATGGATTTTGGCACTTACCCTATCCCAATGCAATAAAAAATCATACTAAGGGAAGAGTTGATGGAAATATTGCTCCTTCTATCTCAAGGCATTGATGAAATAATCTGGTGCGAGGCCAAATCCATCAGGTATTTTTCAAGATTAGGATATGAACTAATAAGAGGTATAGATTCAAATGGGGTGTGGCCTAATGGCCTTTGGGGGGAAAATGTTCTTCCTAAGTCTAACACCTTCACTTGGTCAGCTATGTATAACAAGATATTGATTGGTGACCCTTTGTACTCAATTGGAATCTCAAGGCCATCGTGATGTCCCTTATGTCAACAAGTAGAGGAAAATGCTAATCATTTTTTGATTTAATCAATATTTTCTAGAGAGTGTTGGTGTTGGTTGCTAAATATGTTGGGTTGGATGGGTACTCTCCCTCTCACTATACATGATCTATTCATGAATAGGTCAGGTCCATTTAAGGATTCTATGTGGTCTAGTTTGTGGTAGGTTGGTCCCTCTATGGTAGTGTGGCAGCTCTAGAAGGAACAAAATAAGAGAATCTTAATGAACTGGAATCCCCATTGGAGGTAGTAATTAATAGAAAAGTAATAATTTGTAAGCTCCAGGACACTAGAATTAAGAAACCAAGGAAGTGCAGGTTCATTGAGTGGGATGGTAGGATGATGAAATCATAATCATTATTAAAAGACCTTTTATTCACAAGTCAAGTAATTTCATGATCACTCAAATTTAATGGAAGAGAGAAACAAATCCCCTAAGGAGAAGGTTCAAGATGAATTTTGATGAGGTATAATAGGGAAATCGCAATTCCTTGAGAGCATGATGCATACTAAGGAACAACTCAAGAAATTTAATTTGGGCATGTTAAATGAAGTTACCAAATGAGACTAATAATGAGGCATAATTCACAACATTATTGGAAGGTTTGAGAATATGTATGGCCAAGAATGTTGGATCAATTGACATAGAGGGTGAATCATAAAGTGTCATCAAATTTATCATGAATAAAGTGGTTGTGAGCTATAAAATTTTAAAATGGGTGTTAAATTCTATTGTTTCTAAACAAAATCATTGATTAATCCATATTCCACATTTATAGAGAAGAAAATTCAATGAAAAAATTTATATCCAAATATGGTGTCAATAAAGATCAAAGTGATTATTTCGGAAGACATGAGATTGTGGTAGGGTTTTGATCAAGTCCCAAGAAACCTAGCATAGATTTTATGAAGAGACTTAGTGATGGAAACCTCACATGGTTTGTTGAGGCATTATAGTAACTATAAGACTAAAGGTTTTCAATAAAGCAACACAATATATAAATGCACAAGAATTGATGGATCAACTTAATAGAGATGGAAAATCACATATGTATTCCATGTTATAGGTGCACATGCCCACAAATTGAGGTAACCATACAACTTTGATGGATTTTCAATTTTGATACTATGGCAGAAGAGAAAGATGTTTAAGTATGCCACCTCGGTCATCTCAACATTCAACATTTGTCCGTAGAATGGCCTTATCTGTGATGCAATTTGTTTTTTGGATGCTTGAAGGAGCGAGGACAATTTATAGTCAATAACCTTGTGTCATTATGGGATTTCAAGGAATAATTTAGAGTTGTATACTTTCTTCATCAAACATTCCCTTGATCTTCTTAATACATAACAACTTGCAAGGATGAATGAGCTTGCCTCTTGTCTTCCTTATGCATAACTAGCCTCAATGGGAAAATGATAAAATGTAAAATGTAATTAACCCTTGAGGATTTGCAAACTATTCTTTTTTCTACTTGATATCTATATAATGGGAACTACCCCCAAGATAGAAACTTGCTATATATATAATATTTATTTTACACTTCCATGAAGGTTCACTCTTGAAATTGATTTTATAATTGGTAGTCATAGAATAAAGAAATTATTTTCAAAATGATAATAATTTAATTCTATTTGTATTGATATTGTTTTCCATTATTTATAGGTAAATATTTTTCTAAACACCAAAGAGTCACATCTAACTTAAAATTGTGAAATTGGGATATATACATGTTTCTCATTTAGTTTTATTCCTATTTTATTGGAATTTCCTAATACATGTATATAGTGATAAATTTTACAATCTTGTAGTTGGGCTCCTTACCCTAGCCTTTACTTATCCTACACACACTCATTCCCACATACTTAGCTCCTTCCTAATTCTTATATACATGTTGTTAGGAAAATAATACTAGATTGATCAAACCATTTCCTGCATAACCCCATGAGAGAAAAGAATGAAAAAAATCTTGCAAAATAAACATAATGCAAATATCAAAGATATACCTTAGAAAAAGTGTAGCCTCTAAAATCATCCACACTAAATGTATTATTAACAATGCAAACATTACAATACGCTTAGAGTCTCCATGAATACTTCTAAAATATCAAGCTCCTCCAATGTATTCTCCATGTGTCCAAGTATAATGGGTAACCATTCAACCACACATTCCATGCCATACTTCACATATGCACTCTTTGAGGGAGATCTCAATACAATGATATCCAATCCAAACAATCAACCAACCAACTAGCCAACCTTAACCACAAAACATTTGTTTTCTTTTATAGAATCAATCTTACACAAAAAAAACCAAGTGGTAAGGTAAAATAATGTGCTTAAAAACCATGAGTACACAAAACCATTGACCCCAACATTTATTTTATGGTCTAATTTTTCTCAATGTTAATTTTTTTCTATGTGTAACCCACACATAAAATATCTAGCCAATTTTACATAAAACTTTACAAGTGGAGATGAATAAATATTTAATGTGGCTATTTACATATCTCCTAAGGATGCACCACAAATAAATATTAATTTTATATAATTAAAAAATTATTTCTTATGCAAGGTATACAAGACCCTTATCTATAATTCGCATCATCATAGCCATCTATGAAATGCATCATCATAGCCATCCATGAAACTAATGAATCTATAGAATTATCTCATGCTCCATCAAGATACTTACAATAAAATTCAAGACATCCACCATCTCAAGCAAGACCTCCTCTCATCCTCCAACATGCCACCTATGGAAGAAAAGAATCAAGTTAAGGT
Organism: Sequoia sempervirens; assembly: GCA_007258455.2. Classification (NCBI taxonomy): domain Eukaryota; kingdom Viridiplantae; phylum Streptophyta; class Pinopsida; order Cupressales; family Cupressaceae; genus Sequoia; species Sequoia sempervirens. The sequence goes on along the minus strand of VDFB02151888.1, from coordinate 40,853 downwards.
GAAGATGCTTCAATCCAAAGAACACAAGAATCAAATCTAAGTGATGACAAAGGCTCCAAGCTACTATTGAAAATGGAAACACACACATGACTAGAAATAACAACCACAACAATGCTAATTTATCCAAACATTCATACCTCTAAGGTATACAAACATAAGTAAAACTCATGCCAGTAACATATCCAACCCATAAAATGAAAATATAGGCTCCATGTATAAATCATGTCCATGATGAACACACACATCAAGGACTCCCACTACATTGAATAACAAAGAACAATTATAATGATCCACACATGCACTAAGAACGTTGGATAGTTTCTCATAAAAATTCACTATAACTTTCCCAAGTCTACCACAATAAACTATATGAACATGAACATCTAGGAAGTAACCATATAAAAAAAAAACCTATAAACCATGTCATGTATAGCATATCCTTCTACCAACACCTCAAAACTTGCTAAGTTGTGTCAAGTAAGATCTCTTTCACAACCCCAATTAAAAATCCTTAACAAACCTAGTTGTTCATGTTGCAAGAATGAGTAGTTGGTTTTTTCATTGATGTCAACAAGCTTATGTTTGTGTTGTCATTAATGTCAATTGGTGATGGTAGAGAAGTTGTGATGATGCTATGATTAATTGCATTATGTTGTCATTAGTAAGTGCTACTAGTTTCAACCTCTAGTGTTGCTTTGATAAAAAAAAATTGTGGATGTTTTTGTTGTGATGAAGAAGTATTGAAGATGATGAGTATGTGTCTCTAGTGCTTGGTTTCCAAGTGATTTTGAGAAAAATTGAATAAAAGAGGAAATACTATGCTACAGAGGTGTTCTAGTATATAGTGTTGTGTTTTGGCTTTTGTCTGCATTTATTTTGTGTTGAAGATATGCTTATGTGGTTCAAATATGTTAATTAGAGGTGTTTAAAGGTTTTATATCTAGAATTTCCTGGTCCGGGTCATTGTGTAGAAGTTTTGTTCACTAGTGTGTGAATTGTGTTGCAGTGTTGTTTGGGAGAAATGGATTTTCTCTGAATTTCTCCATAGTTTGGTTTCTAGTCTTGTAGTTCTGGAAGTGTGCTAATAAGGTTAATATCTATCTTTAGTTGAATTTTTTCATGGTTTTGTACTGCACAAGCTTAATTCTTGAGTTATAGTGTATGGAAGGTTGTTTGAGTGTATTGGGTGTGTACATTCTTTAGGTGAAAGTAGTTGTGAAGGAACTTGTTTTTCACAGAGTTTGTGGAATATTCTAGATTGTGTTCAGGTGTTGTGTGTGTTCTATGATTTGTCTTTATATTTAAAGAAGTGTGTACTTAAATGTTAATGGTGTTTACATAGGTTCAACTAACCTTGAGTGTTTACACTAATTGTAGATTTGGTTCAGTGATTATGGTAGCATGGCGTGATGCTTATTTATGATTTGGATCCGAGTAAATATGTGGTGTGGTATGCTTTCATTCCTTTCCACCATGGGAATGCTTAGTGTCAACCTAATTTGAATTTGCATGATTGAGGTGAATATTCGACCTTGGAGAATGTTTTCAAAGTTGAAGAAGGTATAAATAAGTGTTGTGTTGATGGAGAATTATGTGATAGAGTGTGTGATGTGAATTGTAGAGTTGTGAAGTGCAATTTTATAAAGTGCAATGTGAGCTTTAATGAGTTAGACTACTTGAAGTAGTGAGCATAAGGTTTCTACAATATTCAGAAGGAATGTAAATGTGTTGGTGATGTTGTGGTAGACTTTTTTGTTGCATTGAGATGGTTTTCTCACTGTAAAATTCTTCTTTCTTCTTTTCTATAATATGGCAATGAGCCATTCTTTATTTTGAGTAGTGATCCCTCAAATGACAGTGAGCCTTTTGTATTCAATGTTGCAATCACTTTATATTGTGAGCTAATCTTCACCGTGGTTTTTCCCTTCTTAGGTTTTCCATGTAAATATGGTGTTCTATTGTGCATGGTGTTGATGTGTTTCAGTTTTTGTTATTTTCTTTCATGCTAAATCATTCTAATAGATTAAAGGTTATTAAAGTTGATGTGGATCTAAATGTTAATGAGGGTTTTGATGTTTTGATGTACAATTGATTCACCCCCCTTCTCAGTTGTCTTGTGTGCATTCAACAATTGGTGTCAAAGCAAGGTTCCTTGGAAGAAATCTAAACCACTTAAGCTAGATCTAGGATGGCGCACAAGATGGATGCTCCTTTGTTTAATGGAACATATTATGGCTTCTAGAAGATAAGGATGAAAGGTTTTCTAGTATCTCTTGGATTTAGAGTTTGGAAGTTTGCTGAGACTGGATATACTATTCCTACTAGTGGTCCCATTTATGAAGGAGATGATAAGGTCAAGCAACCTAATATGCAAAATCTAAATATCACATTTGAGAACTTGGAAATGTTTGAAGATGAAAACATTACAAGCTACATGCAAAAGGTGGAGAAAGTTGTCAATTTCATTAGAGGTCTTGGTGAAAAACTTGAAGAAGAAGAAGTGGTAAAGAAGGTACTAAGAACTCTTCCTAAATCTTATAGTCATAAAGTTTATGTTATTGAGGAAGTTCAAGATTTAAGAAAATACTCTAGAGATCAGTTGTATGGTGCTTTATCTGCTTTTGAAATGAGAGAATTTGGTCCAAGTAATGTGAAAGTTGAGACTACTATTAAGGCTGGAAAATTAGAAAAGACTAACGAATCAAATCAGTGGGATCTTAATGATGTTGAAGCAAAATTTGAAAGGAAAATGAAAAAGGGTACTGGTAAATACAGAGGTAGTTTTCCTTTCAAATATTTCAGTTGTGGTAAGATAGGTCATTATGCTTCAAGGTGTCCAAATAGAGTTTTGAATGACAAAAATAAGGAGAACAAAGTTAAAGCAATTAAGAAAAGTTATTATGTTATAAAGATGCCAATATATCTGATAGTGAATCTAACTATGGGGATGATGAGGATAGTGAATTCTTATTCATCGCTATCAAAGTTGAATCTAATTCTACTAACTTTGAGGGATGTGTGAAGGAAAGTGCTCTGGAAATAGGTCACATTGCTATGGTGACTACTCTTCATGCTAGAGAGAAGAACTACCAGATTGTTGATAGTGGATTCTCAAATCATATGACTACTGACAGAAGTAAGTTTGTTAAACTTGAGAAACATGGAGGTCTAGTTAATTTTGGTGATGATACATTTGCTAAGATATGTGGAAAAGGTTCTATCAGTTTTGATGGAAAGAATAATATAGATGATGTTCTTTATGTTAAGCGTTTGAGACATAACCTCTTGAGTGTCGGACAAATGTGTAGTAAATGATATAATCTTATGTTTTAGGATGATGGATGTGAGATCAGAAAAGGTTCCAAAATTGTGGTTGCTACTAGAAGGATAGATGGAAATGTTTATTAGCTTAAAGGTGATGATGGTCATTGTTGTATGACTCAGATTAGTGAAAGTTGGCTATGGCATAGAAGGATGTGTCATATTAATTTCAATAGCCTAGTGAGGAGTAGTTTAGTTCAAGCTGTGAGAGATCTGCCAAAGATTATGAAGCCCATTAATTTTTTTTGCAAGGAATGTCAAATTGGGAAGCAAGAAAGAAAAAAATTCAAAGTTAAAGAACAATCTACTACCAAACTATTGGGGTTGGTGCATATAGACCTTTGTGGCCTTACCAGAGTAAGCAGTTTTCAAGGTGACAGTTATTTCATGTTATTGATTGATGATTATTCTAGAATAACATGAGTTACTTTTCTCAAAGAAAAATCAGAAGCTCTAGATAAGTTTAAAGCAATCAAAGTTATGGTTTAGAATGAAATGGATATGAAAATCAAGTGTTTAAGGTCTGATAAAGGTGGAGAATTCACCTCCAATGAGTTTAATAGTTTTTGTGAGAACCATGGGATAAAGAGGCATTTATCTACCCCTAGGACTCCTTGACAGAATGGAGTTGTTGAAAGAAAGAATAGGATTGTTCAGGAAGTTGCAAGAACAATGATGAATTGAGATCTAAGAAATTCACACAGTTTTCTACCTTCTTAATAGAGTTCAAACAAGAGCAAAGAGTGCAAAGACTCCTTATGAGTTGTGGTATGGAAGGATTCCTAATGTTAAATACTTCGGAGTGTTTGGAAGCAAGTGTTATATCGAAAGAGATAAAGAAAACTTGGGAAAGTTTGATATAAGATCTGATGAAGGTATATTCCTTGGATATTCTATAAGATGCAAAGCTTAATGGTGCTACAACAGGAGATTGAAGAAGATTATTGAAAGTGCAAACGTCAAAGTGGATGAAGACTTACAAAAGAATGTTGTGGTGATATATGGATGTGAATTAGATGAGTCCTCTTTTCAAAGAGAATGACAAAGATGAAGGTAAGGTAAAAAGTTCAAATTGAAGAGGAAGATGCTCCGAAAAAGATCCCTAAGACTCCTAAGTATGTGAAAAAGAAAGATTCTGAAGACTAGATCATTGGTGACAAAAGAAAAGGTGTGTTGATAAGGAGAAAAGTTGCTATGGCTGAAGAACAGGTAAACCTATGTTTACTCTCTAAAGTTGAACCTAAAATAGTGATTGAAGCATGCAAGGATGAGTATTGGATCAAGGCTATGGAAGAAGAACTAATGCAAATTAAGAAAAAATAGACTTGGGAACTTTTCCCAAGACCAACAAACAAGAATGTGATTGGAACTAAGTGGGTATTTCAGAACAAACTAAATGAGAATGGAGAAGTGGTAAGAAACAAGGAAAGGCTTGTGTGTAAAGGCTACTCACAAGTAGAAGGAATAGATTTTGAGGAGAAATTTTCTCCAATGGCGAGAATGGAAGCTATCCAGATGTTTTTGGATTTTCTAGCACATATAGATTTCAAAGTATATCAGATGATGTGAAGTCTGCTTTCTTGAATGGTGAGTTGGAAGAAGAATTATATATTGAACAACCAAAAGGATTTCAATTATCAAACAAACTAGATATGGTTTGCAGATTGAAGAAAGAATTATATGTATTGAAGCAAGCTCCTAGAGCTTGGTATGCAAGGTTGGATAGGTACTTGATATAACAAGGATTCAATAAAGGTACCACATATAGTAATTTTTATTTCATAGTGGAAAAAGATCAAATCTTGATTGTGGTTGTGTATGTTGATGATATAATCTTCAAAAGAAATGAAGCTATGTGAAAGAGATTTGTAGAAGAGATGTAAAAAGAGTTTGAGATGTCTATGTTTGGGGAGATGAATTTCTTCCTTGGACTTCAAATTAATCAGACAGAGAAACGTATATTCATTTCACAATCAAATTATGTCAAGGAAATGTTGAGGAAGTTTGGAATGGAAGATTCTAAACTATTGTGTACTCCTATGGTTACTAGTTGCAAGCTAAGAAAGAATGATGAATATCCTAAGGTTGATCAAAGAAAGTATACATCAATGATTGGAGGATTATTATATCTAACTATTACTAGACCAAATATCATGCATTCACTTTGTCTTGTGGTTGGATTTCAAGAATATCCTAAAGAGTCACATGTTGCAGCAATGAAGAGGATATTCAAATACTTGTGAAATAAAGAAAAATATGTTTTATGTTTTTCATCAATTTGAAATGGGGGTATGATGGACCTATTTCTCACTATTTCATTAGGAAATGAAATCCACACAAAGAATTGACTTACAACCCTTATGTGAGTCAACTCAATGAGGGAATCTACTGATTTCCCTATGATTGAGAATCGGGGTATTAGCCTAAACAATAATTTTGGGCGAAAAACTAAAAATAGAAAATCTACTCAATTATGCTCATTCAAACTTGAAACAAAAATTTAAAGCTCAATACTAACAAAAACAAAAAACTTTTTGTAGATCTGAGAAGGGTTAGAAATTGTTTACCAATCACCAAAAAGTAGTTTCGGGAGGAAAACTAGGACTCATTCACCCATGGGTGAATGGGTCTTTGCTCAGGGATTTTAGAGAACTTCCAAGAGCCTCTGATGTCAATCTGTAGCTTCTATTTGATCTAGGTTTCAGTGTTGGGAAGTCATAAATCAAATATGTAGGTGATTTTTTGTGAATTGATAACTTTGACAACTTTTGCAACTTTGACAACTTTTCCAATATTTTTCCTCAAGATATCTTCAATCCTTCTTCAACCTAAGATCTACAACACAAACAAAAGAAGAAAAAATTGTTTGTTTTTGGTGAATGGGGGTTTACCTTGGTCAAACCCTGTTTGGGTAATTAAACCTTGAATTGAAATAATGAAATGTGAAAGGAATGATGAATGAACGATGCAATGTTTCAAATCACCAAACACTTGAATAAACCTTTGGAAGTCTGCAATATTGATCTTGATCTTGCATGAAATGGCTTCCATGGATGTGGATCTTGATGCTTGAGATATGACTCGAATGCTTTGACTTGATCTTTGAAACCTACAACACAATGTTAGCTCCAAAAACATGCATGATGCTTAAGACTTTGACATAATGCTTGAGATCTTGATTGTTTCAATAAATCACTGATAAATTTTCTCTTAAATTCCCTTGATCATAAACTTTTCTTTAGGAATGCTTGCATAAAAACTTCTTGAAAATTTTCTTTCTAGGTTTCTTAAGATTTAAATTGATAAAATAACCTTGTATTTATAGGTATGTATCCTTAATTTCCTAAAAATTAAACATTACAAGCTGACATCAAAATTTGAATTTAGAAATTAAAATACGACCAAATTTATAATTTAAATTTAGGTTCAAAGGCCTAGGATGGACCCATGGGTGAATAGGTCCCAGGTCCCTATTCTTGGAACACACATTGCTTAAGGTAAAGTGTTCTATTAGCATTAATTATTGTCGGGTTTCCCCTTCGAAAAATGTAATCTATTAGGCTTGTAGATGTAAAATAGGGCTTATTAAGGTATGATTAATTCAATTTTAATTAAGAGGGCCCAAAAAAAGTGAAAATGTAAAGGAGAACATTTTTCTACACTAAAATTTTTCCCCACTTTAGTGAGAGGATGAGCGCAAGCGCAAACTCACACTAAATTAGACAAATATGCACCAAGAGAGGGTCCAAGTATACAAATGTTAGTAAGATAGGATGGAAAAGATCCAAGAGGTGGCCAAGCCCCCAGGATCAAGATCCCATGGCAAACCAACATAAGCACAAAGGAACACACACAAGATGTATTGTTTGTCCAACTCGATGTGGATCAAACCTTAGTTGTTTGTCCAAAAAATTTTACAAGTGAAACCTATTGTCCACTATGCAAACCAAATGCGCTCACATAGGCTAGTGAAATCCGTTGTCTACTAGGTGAGCCCCTAGAAGGTGGTTAATGAGAGTCTTATTAGGCTCCCATCTAACCATACCAGAGTTATACCTCCTGATAACTTTGATAAGTCACTACACAATATGAACTTTGAGCTTCATAAGGATAGCAAGATTTGTTATGCTAAGCACTCATGAACAAACATGACCCTACTAGCAAGAAAGGTGTGTTATGCTTGGTGGCCATGAAAAAGGTTGTAACTTTGAGCTTCACAGGGCTAGTAAGTTGTGTTATGCTAAGAACTCATGAACAAAATGCAAATAGGATATTCAAAGGGGTTTTGCTTAGTTCATGAAATGTATCCTCTTAGGGAACATCATGCCTAATGTCTCCAAGAGAGGACAAGTCAAAGAATAAAAGATTCACAACTTAGGGAATGCAATTTGTAGCATTACCACTAAGAGGAATGTCTTATGCTCAGAAAAGTAGCAATCTTGGAGGACATCAAACCCAATGACACCACCAAGAATAAGACACATCTTATGAAGCAAGAATACTGCACTAAGAAACATGAATTATATTCAAAAATTTCAAAATGATAATGCCAATGTATGCCCCCACTTTAAATAAATTGTTGAACACCATACTATGAGCAATTACTTTATAGTAGCAAATGATAAATGCTAAACAATAAAGAAGACATGAGAGATTATCTAGAAATCCCCATGTCAAGAATATGTTTCTAAATGAAGCTACATCATGAAAAATGGGTTGCTCCCTAATAAAATTCAAAACAAGTAAGGGATCCATAGATTTTGGGTCAACATATGTCTTTGCTACAATGATATAATTGAGCTCGAAACCATCAAAATTCCCAAAATACTCACAAAATTGGAAGAATGACACATAGGAAGTGAAAACAAAGAAAAATATTTTGGGTCAAGGTTAGATGCACGAAGTTGAGTCCACGAAATGTGGAAGTTTTTGCCTTAGAAAAAATCTTGAAATCAGGTTCAACAAAACAGGATCCTGTTTAGGTTCGGGGTTTTGAGCCAAAAATCTAAATGGGATCCCATTTAGTATTGGTTTCTCGAGCTAGCCTTTAGGAAATGGAATCCTTCTTTTTACAAAATGGGATCCCTACTTGTAAAAAACAAGATCTCATTTTGTAAAAAATAGGATCCTATTTGGTAGTGGTATTTATTTTTAAAAAAATGAAACCAAACATCATTTTCACTCTGTGCACGAGATCCTAGTTCAAGCACAACAAATAGCGACCTCTAGGTAAGCGTTTGACCCCCCTTTTTTTGCATTTTTTGCATTTTTTTGGTTTTTAGATATAATTTAGGTTTTTGTCTATATTTTTCCAATTTGTATTGATTTTTTTACATTTTTATTTACCTACAATACAAGAAATGTTGATTTCCAGAAATCAAATATAAAACATGAAATGAAACCCTCATATGTTTAAATGAAACAAAAAAATCAACCTTAATTGAAATCCAACATTAAAATCAACCTTAAATCGTAACCAAATAAAAAAATTTACCTTTCAAAACTAATAAATTTACCTTTTGAAACCCTGAATTGAAATCAAACAAAAAAAATTGCATTTGAAAACCCTAAATCTAATTGCTTGAATATTTGAAAATGGAAAAAATTCATTTGCATCACTTTATGTTTTAAATCTGATTGCTTGAACATTTCAAAATGGAAAAAATGCATTTGCATTTTCAATATGTGCTAAATTTGTATGCTTGAATATTTCAATTTATGGAAATTATATTTCAATTTGCATATTAACAAACAATAGTCTCTTACATATTAACATACATATAGTTTTCTATTGGAGTAATCCTTGAACCTCAGGTTTATGATTTAGGTTTACAAAACTCACAAGGTTCACCTAAAATTCAAACAAATCAATCAATAAAAGTTGAATTTAGACAAAAACCTCCTACCTTCTTATCCAACAATTGAACCATTTTTTCTATTCGCATATGCAAGGAAAGTTTCAAAAGAAAATCCAAATGGTGGAATTAGTCATCTAGAGTCAATAAAAAATTTAAGAAATTTGGTTTCCAATGACTTAAAATTAATCCATATCTACCATGAAACTGGGGTTTGTTATTCTAAATAAATTCATGAGTTGAAGCTAAAAGAAAACTAGTTAGAAAGAAACCCTTTGGGAGAAGGGAGGTAGAGGATAGAATTATCTTAGGCTAGATTGATTTCATCCAAGTGTTATCTTAAATAGATATAAAAGTAAAAATTAAATTAAAAAATGTAGAGAAAATAAAAAGATTTTAAATAAAATTTATAATTTATTTCTCATGAGTGTGTGTAATAAATATTTAATATATCTAAATGAAATATTTAATCTATTTGAAATGAATTGTGTTGCACCTCTTCATATGATTATGGTGAGGTTAATTCAATCAATCTCTCCCCCATAAAGAAATACATTTCTCCTTCTATAGGTGATTGCATTACAAATACTCTTAAAATTTTAAGTGGTGTCTTGTATCACTCTTGTAAACCCTACACCTACATTGACTCACCTCTCAAGGGTTTTTTTAACCTTGTTCCCAAGAATAATGTAACTAGTTTAGGATCAATGAATCATTTTTTCATACGCTATTGCTTAACAATCCTCAAATTTACTATGGATGATTGCCTTGATCTATAAAAAATCAATCCAACTATGGTCATAGGTCATCATTCCACTCCTTTTATTCATATACTTTGAAGACATTAGGGAAGGAATAGAAATTACCAATACTAATCAAGGATTCAATAACCAAATTTTAAGATCTAGCTCCAACAACTTGTCAAGACATATTTTGATTTTCTCTAAATATACACATTTCTATAAATTCAAGGGTAGACCATAGAGACTATCCTAAATTGTCAAAAGTGGGATAATTTATAGTTGTGTTCTTAATTCCTTGATCATAGAAGTTATCTAAGGAAATAGACAGTCTATTCATAAATTCAAAAAAATTCATAAACTAATGTTCTTGCATATGTGATGAATCAAAAACATTGACCCCCTTAAGCCATCCTATTACTCTAAACCCTAAACTAGTGTCTTAAGGGGTCCTCATATGACATGTCTTAAGGGGATCATAAAAATTTGGTGAAGTTTCCCAAGGTAACCAAATTTAACAATAATATACATTCAATATTTAGTGATTAAACTATAGCCTAGAGCCTTCCCACCTTCCTCTTGTTAGGGGTGTTAAGGCCTCAAACATTTCAAGAGAGGCTTCTCATGGAAGGGGGGATGAAGGCTTCTCATGATAAGATCATGCAATATTATAATATGAATGGGATTTCATGAGAGGTTGGTCAATTGAAACAAGAGCTATCTCAATCAACTATTCCACAAGAAAATGTTGCTTTGTGAAGAAAAAATGGTTTACAAAATGATTCAATGCCATTGCACAGTACGAGTATATAATTCAAATGCTCTATGCATATTTTCCATTACTTCATGAACACTAATTTTTTCACTAACTTGCAAGTCCATTATTCCAACGACCACCCACGCTTCAACATTTTCAGGTTCTAGCAAGTCCATTATTTGGAAGGAACTCATTATGGAAGCCTTTTATGTTTCAAAATGCAACTAACATTATAGTTATATCATTAGTAGCTCAACCAATAAGAATTTTATAGAACATTGAAACCTTTTGAAGGACCTTTAAAATATTAACTTATAGTAAACACATAGATTTGAGAAAGATAGTGCTTCATGATTTACTGTGTATTTAGTTTGACATTGATGTAAAAAAAAATAGTTAAAGCTAGAAGCACTATCTTGAACTTCACCAAAAACAATTTCCTAGGACCTTACTTCATAGATCCCCTTAATCCATCCTATTACCCTAAACCTTAAACCCTAAACTCTAAACCATAAACCCTAAAGCCATATTTTTTTCCTAGGACCTTAGTGAAATTTGTTTGCCTTGGGCGACTTCACCAAATTTCATTCCCTTAAGCCATATCATTTTGTCCTAGGACCTTAATTCATAGTTCCCCTTAAGCCATCCTATGAGAACCCCTTAAGTCATCATAATTTCTCCTAATTTAATTTAATTTTTAATGAGATTTCACATCACATTAACAATTAATTGTTTTTTCATTTGCAACATGCCTTAGACATAAATGAGCATTACACATTTTTTCATTTGTATTCAATTAGGTCATTTATATTGAATGGTTTAAGGGGATTTTTAAACATGTATCTTACATTTTGAAATTACAAATTTAATGTAGGTTTATTTATATCTAGATCATGGATCAATTCAATATTGATGATATTTGCAATCCACCTCCACACCCTCCATCTCCACCCCCTCCACCTCCACCCTTTCCACCTCATAACCCCCACCTCCACCACCTACATTCGATAGTGCTCGCTTGTGAGCATAGATCAATGTGAATTTTAGATCCATTCATGATCAATTCAATGCTATTTAGAATGAAGAATGTATTCCACCACCTTTGAGGTGTTTTACATCTACGATGCAAAATATTGTTGATGTTGTTAGGTCCATTGATGTAGACTTAGACGAGCATCTACGATGGCTAGAGGAGAGGAGATAGTCCTATTTTGAATAGGAAAACATGAAGAAATGAATAGATGTAGTAGAGAGCCGCTTGACACTTTATTAAGACAATGATCTTATTGAATTTTATTGAATTTTGCAGTTCACACTGAGAATGACCAAATTTTTATAAAGAATTTGACCTTGGATGGATATTTTATAAAGAATTTGGTTGCATGGATATTTTAAGTGTTGAATTTATGAATATAATAGTATAATGATGAGACAAAAATTTAGTAAGAAATATTAAACAATCTATTAATTAATATTCTATTGAATTTTTAATTGGTTTTTTTTTAATTCTAATTTTTAGAGGTACATATCTATGATGGATTACATTCACACATTTTGAACTTTCTTAGGATTGTTTTGATATACTTTATTTGTGATACTTAGAATTGTTTTGATATACTTAGTTTGTTTTGAATTTATTTGGCTTCAGTATGCTATCATAATTAACTTTTATAAAGATATTTGAATCAAAACAACTACTTACTTTATATATTTAACTTACTTTATATATTTAAATATGGTTTAAAAGGGGATTTTTAAGAAAATGGTTTAAGGGGATTAAACACTAAACCCTAAACCCTAAATCCATCATTTTGTCCTAGGATAGTTAAGCCATAGATATGCTTAAAACTATACTTAGGACCCCTTAAAATCCATCATATATTATTCATTACATCCTTTAAATGTACATTTTAAAAAATAATGCATATTTAACTTAATGAAACTTGGTTGCCTTGGGAAACTTCACCAAATTCTATCCCCTTAAGCCATCTTATTACGACCCCTTAAGACATCATAATTTCTCCTAATTTAATTTAATTTTTAATAATATTTCACATAACATTAACAATTATTTTATTTTTTCATTTGTATTATGCCTTAGACATAAATGAATCTTAGGTATTTTTTCATTTGTATTCAATTAGGTCATTTATATTGAATGGTTTAAGGGGATTTTTAAGAAAATGGTTTAAGGGGATTAAACCTTAAACCCTAAACCCTAAACCCTAAACCCGAAAGCCATCATTTATTCCTAGGGAAGTTAAGCCATAGATCCCTTTAAAACTAGATACTTAGGACCCCTTTTAAGCCACCATATGTTATTAATTAGGTATCCTAAATGTACATTTTAAAAAATATTATATTTTTAACTTAATGAAATTTGGTTGCCTTGGGAAACTTCACCAAATTTTATCCCCTTAAGTCATCATTTTCTCCTTGTTACGGTTAGAAAGCATATATCTAACAGTTAAATGCAAATTTGATCAATAAAACAGAGAAATAAAACACACAGAAAATTATAGTAGAAACATGACAACAAAGAGAATTTAACATGGTTCACCCAATCCGAGCTACATCCACAAAATCGTATCCATCCAATGATTTTATTATCTAGTGTAAAACATATTGCAATCTCGCTAATAATTCCCCTATTGCAACCCCCATCCAAACTGCTTATAACAAGCTTTCTAGAAGCTTCCAGAATTAGGGTCTTACAAAGTCAATTTTTTTCTTTTTCGATGATTTTTCCTTTTCGGTGACAATGCGAAAAAATGGGAAAAAAAATTCTCGAGGGTTGCTACTCCCGAACCCTTGCTTTTCGGGGGTTGCTGCCCCCAACCCCTACTTGAGGCCCGGCCTGACCCCAAACCCCAATGAGGATACATAAAGAGTGTACAATATAGCATGATCAGTCACCACATACCAACAATCTCCCACTTGGAGATTGATCTTGGATGACACCGCTGCACTTATAGCTCCCACTAGAAATAAGCACCTTGGAACCTACTACCTTGTTATACTTGAATTCAACCTTGAAGCCCAACTGAAGCTAAAGAGGATTCAACTTCTCCCATGTCACTGCCTTCATAAACATATCCACTAGATTGGCATTTGTATGTATCTTTTCCAGCTTGACCTGGCCATCCTCCAACACTGACTAAATGAAATGATATCTCAACTATATGTGTTTGGTTTTGGAATGCAAGGCATAATTCTTTGCAAGATGTATAGCACTCTGGTTGTCCATAAACAAGTAATTTTCAGCATGTTGTTTTCCCAACTCTTCCATGAAAAGTTGCAGCCATATCATCTCCTTTGCCACCTCTATTGCAACAACATACTCTTCCTCCATAGTGGATAAAGCAACCACTATTTGCAACCGAGAAATCCAACTCACTATTGTCTCACCAACTGTAAATAAATAGCCTGTGGTACTCTTCCTGGTATCTATATCCCTTGCCAAATCTGAGTCAACATAGCCTTTTAAATAAATATTAGAGGCCCCAAAACATAAACATTTATTGGATGTACCTCTCAAATACTTGAGAATCCATTTTACTGCATTCCAATGCTCAACTCCAGGGTGACTCATATACCTACTAACAACTCCTATAGCATGTGCAATAACTAGTCTCGTGCATACCATGGTGTACATTAAACTGCCTACAGCTAAAGCATATGGTACTTTGGACATTTTTTCTTTCTCCTCCTGTGTCTTTGGACACATATCCTTAGTCAATTTTATATGATTGGGCAAGGGTGTGCTGACATCTTTTGCATTCTCCATGTGAAATCTTTGTAACACCTTTTCAATATAATCATCCTAAGATAAAAACAATTTTCTATTTTTCCTATCTATTGTAATCTTCATACCAAGGATTTGCTTTGCTACCCCCAAATCTTTCATAGCAAATGAATTTTCTAACTATTGTTTTAACTCCATTATGTGATCCATGTTAGACCCCACTATAAGCATATCATCAACATATAAACGTAAGATAATGTAGCTATCATCATCTAACCTCTTAAAATAAACACAATGGTCTGAATTACACCGACTGTAGCCTTGCTCAGCCATAAAACTATCAAATTTAATATACCATTGCCAAGGTGCTTGCTTCAAGCCATATAGACTTTTCTTCAATTTGTACACAAGTTTATCCTTACCTTTGACGTCAAATCCTTGCGGTTGTTCCATATATATTTCCTCTTCCAAATCACCACGGAGAAAGGTTGTTTTAACATCAAGTTGTTCTAAATAAATCTTTAGCAGCCACAATACTTAAAACAGTATGAATAGAAGTCATTTTAACAATTGGAGAAAAGATTTCATCAAAATCAATACCTTTTTTCTGTGCAAATCCCTTTACAACTAATCTAGCTTTAAATCTTGTCTTACATCCATCATCCTCTTTCAGCCTATAAACCCATTTGTTTGGTAAATCCTTTTCACTTGCAAGCAACTTGCATAATTCCCAAGTCTTATTTTTCAGCAAGGAGTCCATTTCTTCTTCCATTCCATGCTCCCACTAAACCTTTGTATCCACTTGCATAGCTTCATCATAACATTCTGGTTCACCAGCATCAATTAATAAAATAGAATACAAAGAGGGAGAAAATATTTCTGGAGGTCTACTTATCCTTGAAGATCAACTAACATTCACTGGAGTTTGTGGTATTTGTTGTTGCTATTGTTGTGGAGCATGAGGAACCTCTGGAGCATGAGGAACCACTGGAGCATCGTTGTTTGGTGTATCATCCAACACTACATAATCATTTTCTTTCTTCTCATGCTGCTGCAACTGATCTTTGTACAACAATTTCTCATTGAATATGACATCCCTACTTCTCACAATTTTTTGATTTTCAAAATCCCAAAGCCTATAACCAAATTCATCAATTCCATATCCAACAAATATACATTTCTTTGATTTTGCATCAAGCTTGGTTCTATTTTCAGAATCTACATGTGCAAATGTTTCACAACCAAAGGTCTTGAGAAAAGAATAACTCACCTTCTTACCTGTCCATGCTTCCTTTGGAATACCACAACCCAAAGGATTAGAGGGACCTCTATTGATTAAATAAATAACAATGTTTACAGCCTCTACCCACATGTTTAAAGGCAGCCCAACATGCAATCTCATAGTCTATGCACACTCCATTATTGTTTTGTTCATGCACTCAGACACTCCATTTTTTTGTGGAGTCCTTGGAACCATTTTATTCCTATGAATACCATTAGAGAACAATAGTCTTCAAACTCTTTGCTGCAATACTCATCACCATTATCAGATCTGAGACATTTTAACTTTTTACCTGTCTCATTCTCAACCAAGCTTCTCAATTTCTTAAAAGTTTCAAATACATCAGATTTCTACCTAAGGAAATAAATACATACCTTCCTTATTGCATCATCAATAAAAGTGACATAGTACCAAGAGCCACCAAGAGAAGATACTTGAGCTGGTCCCCATACATATGTATGCACAAGCTCCAATTTCTCATCTTTCTTTTGCTTCCCATCCTTGAGAAAACTAACTCTCTTTTGTTTTCCATACACACAACTTTCACAAAAATCCATATTAACACATTTCAGACCTGGTAAAATATTCTTTGAATGAAGTACTTTCATACCTTTTTCACTCATATGCCCAAGTCTATTATGCCATAGTGCTTATTCAGAATCCATAGCAATTGTCTAATTTTTTGTCTGTTGAACTGCAACAACTGTTCTTGAACATTGTTTTTTATCTGCAATAGCTAAAGTAGAAGGAACAGTATGACCTGTACAAAGATATAAGGTGCCTACTTTCACAACTTTTTCTACCACTAAGGCACCTTTTTTAACCTTCCAATTTTTATCACTAAATATAACAACACAACCTTCATCATCTAGTTGCCCTGCTGAAATTAAATTTCTTTTTAACTTTGGAACGTGCCTTACCTCATGTAGTAGCCAATGATTCCCATTCTGCAACTTAATCTTGATTCTTCCATTTCCAACAATCCGAAAGGGTTCGTTATCTCCCAAATAAACCAACCCAAAATCCCCTTGGACATAATCACAAAAATAACTTCTATGGGGTATAGCATGAAATGAAGCCCCCTAAATCTAACACCCAAGAATCATTAGCATTATCAAGGGAAAGAATCAAAGCATCCTCATCAGATCTATTACTTACACATTTCCCTCTTTATTGCCTTCATTTTTGTCTCTTTCTTTATTTTTTCAAGACCAACAATCTTTCTTTAAATGACTCAACTTACCATAGTACCATCAAGCCCTCTTGTCTCTAGATTGGGACCTTTTGTCCTTTGATTTTCCTTGTGACTTTCAACAACTTCCAAAATTGTTTCCTCTCTCCTTTGTTTTGCCCCTGCTTTCTACATTCAAAACACTGCCTAATGTGGATGTTCCACCTGAGCTTTTCCTAGGAATTTCCTCACTCAAAATAACACCAACAACATCATCAAATTTTAATGTATTCGAACTAGAAATAAAATTGCTAACAATCATTACCAAGCTAATCCAACTTTCTAGCAAAGAACACAGAATCAAAAGAGCCCTAACTTCTTCATCAAAGTTTACATTTATAGAAGTTAATTAACTGGTAACCGTATTAAACTCATTTAAATGATCAGCAATTGACCCACCTTTTTCCATTTTCATATTAGATAAACGCTTCATAAGAAATACCTTATTCGAAGCGGAAGGATTTTCATATAAATTCACCAGGGTTTCCATCAATTCTTGAGTTGTCTTTGTTGTAATATTGAATGCCACCAATTATACCAGGCATAAACGAATGGCTCCCAATGCCTTTCTGTCTAGAAGATTCCATTCCTCATCACTCATTGTTGCTAGTTTCTTGGATATTCCTTCTAATGACCTCCATAAATCCTTCTGATAGAAATAATCCTCCATTTGCATCTTCCATAACTAATAGTTTTGCCCATTGAATTTATCTACCTTCAATTTACCCTTGTCTTCCATTGCTCCCACTTAACCATGAGACTCCCACTCAACTGTGAGACCTTCTTGCAAAGGATAACTGAAAACAACCCACTCTGATACCACTTTTTAGGGTTAGAAAGTAGATATCTAACAATTAAATGCATATTTGATCAATAAAATAGAGAAATAAAACACAAAAAATTATAGCAGAAATAGGACAACACAGAGAATTTAACGTGGTTCACCCAATCTGGGCTACATCCACAAAATCGTAGCCATCCAATGATTTTATTATCCAATGTAAAACATATTACAATCTCACTAATAATGCCCCTACTGTAACCCCCATCCAAACCACTTATAACAATCTTTTTAGAAGCTTCCAGAATTAGTGTTTTACATAGTCAGTTTTTTTCTTTTTTGGTGATTTTTCCTTTTTCGGTGATGACGCGAAAAAATGGGAAAAAAAAATTTCTCGAGGGCTACCACCGCCAACCCCCACCTAGGGCCCAGCCTGGCCCTGAACCCCAGCGACGATACATGAAGAGTGTACAGTATAGCATGATCAGTCGCCACTTACCAACACTCCTAGGACCTTAATTAATAGATCCCCTTAAATAAATATATTACGACCCAAGTTAAGTCATCCTACGAGGACCCCTTAAGCCATCATAATTTCTCCTATTGGATAAATGTAATTTTTAATGAGATTTCACATCACATTAACAATTATTTGTTTTTTCATTTACATGTCTTAGACATAAATGAGCTTTTTGTGAATGTTTTAATTTTATTTTTTAGTATGTGCATGTATTAAAATCACATAGTTCTAGATCTTAAATTTTGAAATTTCTATGTACACATGGTAAAGTTGAATGATGTATGCATGCATTGTACATCCTATTTTTTATTTTAAACATGTATCTTAAATTTTGAAATTTGTATGTGCATGCTCAAGTTGAATCAATGTATGTATGTGTATGTATTTGTATGTATCCTATTTAAACGAATTTCCTTAGACATTTAAAATTTAACTATTTCTTGTAATTTTGTACTTGTTTGTTAATTTTGTATAATTTAATGCAAGTTCACTTATATATATCATGGATCAATTCAATATTAATGATATCATTAATCCACCTCCTCAGCAACCTCCACCTCTCCCTCCACCCCCTCCCCCTCCATCCCCTCCCCCTCATAACATCCCACCTCCACCACCTCTATGATCCGATGAGGCTTGCTTGCGAGCATAGATTAGTGACAATGTTGCATCCATTCAGAATTAAATCAATGCTATTCAAAATGAAGCATTGATTCCACCACACGTGAGGCATTTTGCATCTGTGATGCAAAATGTTGTTGATGCCATTAGGTCTATTGATGTGGAATTCAATAGGCATCAATGATGGTGAGAGGATATGAGACAATTTTATTCAAATGGTCTCTCCTATAAAAAAATTTTGGACCTGAAAAATAACAAAATCCCATCTTGCAACTTTTTTTGTTGACCCTATACTCACTTACTCATTCTTGCAAATAAACCTAGAATGAGGTGGTGAATACATCCACAAATGACTACACATTTTTGGGCAATGGTGGATGGTATTTGACCATCCACCACACTCCGATTTGGAGGTCCATTTATAATTTTTGAGGAAACTATATGCAGGGTTTGTTTTGGGGAAAAAGCTCAATTATTTTGATTTTAAATCATTTTAGGGTGTTGGTGGCGGAACGCCACAACAAAGGTTAGGGGCACAAATTTCTCCCCAATGCCCCATGTATGCCCAACCTCTTGTTTCTCCTCCTACTCCTCCCATTCCTACACATGTGCATCATCGTTCAATTATATCTACATTAGGATCTTTGAGTATGCTCACATGAAACCTTGATGAGCATACTTTTGTGATGGCGACTGGGGAGCCTAGAGACCGCAATGACGAAGGAGCATTCTATGGAGTTGTTCCTAGTACCACTCCATGAGTATCGACACCCCATGCATGTACTAGTTGCCATCAGTTATGCTCTGGACCTGATCAGGCTACACCCAGTTCAGGTGGACATGGAGATTCTGGTGGAGAATCTGGTCGCATTAGTTCATACGTTGATTTTCTTATTGCAGAGCATCACCTTGCACACAATGCAACATAGGTATAAATATGCATGTACATGTTGAATTTATAAGAATTTTTTAAGCAAGTGTGTTTTTAATGAACATATATAAAAAAAATTACAATGTTTTAACAATCAAATTTTTTGGTGTAGATGACACTAACCATAGGGGAACCATCTGTTCCTTGAGTTTTTATTTCGACACTAGTGCAAGTTAGCAACCCTTATGGGGTATTTTAATTTCAATTTTTTAAATAATATGAAATAATTTTTTAACTTGACTTTTTTAATTTCTAATTTAATCATGAACATATGTTTTAAATATGTTGGTTCAAGGGAGTCAATTGACTTCCCTGTTGGTTCCACCTGAGGATTTGTTGAGCGCTCATCCATTGTCAAGCATCTTGCATCAGGTGTAGGTACATGTATATTGTAAATTATTTAAAGTTACTATACATACAATTTTGTATTTTTAATTCACTATATATCAAACATGCATGTACAATTAAATTTATCATAAGAATTATGTCTATGTATGTAGGTTGACACAACAATGAGAATGGGGATCAGACGTGGTGGCAACTCAGGAGACATCTGATTTTTAGGTTGTTTAAAACAAATTTTACACAATGTGTGCACACTTGAATATATATTTTAACCTAATTCAAGTACACATGTGCTTTAAATTTGACCTTGTAGGACTTTGTTAGTGCTATTTTC
The DNA here is from genome assembly GCA_007258455.2 of Sequoia sempervirens. Classification (NCBI taxonomy): domain Eukaryota; kingdom Viridiplantae; phylum Streptophyta; class Pinopsida; order Cupressales; family Cupressaceae; genus Sequoia; species Sequoia sempervirens. The sequence goes on along the minus strand of VDFB02151888.1, from coordinate 20,390 downwards.
TACCTTGATGAGGTCACACGGCCACCTCAACTAGGACATGTGGAGTAGCCTCATATGGTAATTGAATTTTTTTATCATATTTAAAGTCAATTAAAAATTATACATTGTGAATAACTTAAATTAAATTTAAAATTGAATATATATATATATGCTCATACATGTTAAATTCTTTTTCTTTTATAGCATGAGACACATCTTGTAGCTAAGCATGTGGAGATAGGTCCTATAATAGAGGATGCACAACAACCTCTTACGGTACGATTTGTAGTGCCCCTCCAGTCGTGCTACTATGTGTTTAGATATGTATATGTTGTTAGACAGTACCTTTACTTTGATAGACCTTGATACCTTGTTACTATTTTTTATCGCTGGCTTTAGAGCGATGTGGATGTTATTCTATGATGAGATGATGCACTATATGGAGGTTATGTTTCATGTTATGCTTTTGATTAGCATAGTTGTTAGTATTGATATATGTTTATCTATTGATTAATGTTGCTTTATGTTCGTCAATTTTGATGTGACTGTATTGGTGAAGGGGACGGGATTACATCACTCGCATGTGAACGCCCTATGATTCTGTGATCTCTCTTCACGGTGTGACTATTATGATTATCCATGTACGACATTCATTTTGGTTACAGGATTGTAGGTACAGGACATCGTCTCCACCTGGTTTCACAGGTTTGAGCGTGTCCATTGGCCAACGGTATTCGATTGGGAGATAGTAGCTAGGTTTTTCGTGCCAAGTCATCACCCTAGTCATAGTGTGTCGTCGGGTTTTAGTCGGGTTAAGTTGCTTCTTTGTTGTTCATCTCCTTGATTTTATTTAATTGCAAGTTGGAAAAGGTAAATAAATGGCTTTATGTATTTAAGTTGTTTATTAAATAAATCTAGTTATAATGTTAGAAATGTTATTTAATTTATTCATTAATTTAATTTAATTAATTAAATAATCCAATCTTGGATTAGATATATTTTATTGATTAATTAAATTAATTGTGTTGAAATGAATTAAGTTGTCCATTTTGGAATTAAAAGTGTTAAATTCTTTTGGAAAGAAAATTTTTAAATTTTTAAATACTTTTTGAAAAGAAATTATTAAAATCTTTAAATTTCTTTTGAAATAGAAATTTAAAAAAAAGTAATAAAGTCATGTTGAAAAGAAATTTGATTTTAATTTTTTTTTAAATTTAAAAAAAAAAAGAAAAAGAAAAAAAAAGATTATTGTTAAAAAGAAATGAAGGTATTCTTGTTTTGGATATGCATTATTGGATTTGGGAGAAGACTTTGGAAGAGCTTTGGAAAAATTATCTTGCAGGGAAGCTCAACTTTTCTTCTTCAAGCTTCAAATCACAGATTCTTTCTTGTTTTATTGTTTGAAAATTTGCATTTTCAATTTTGAAAACTTGCTTGGAAACAATTTGAAAACCTTGTTGAATCATGGAAGAAATTTAGATTTTTGTATAAAAACAAAAACTTACAACAGAAACTTTCAAGTTTAACAATAGAAATTTTGAAAAGGAAACAAAATGAAATTAGAAAACCTCTGTTTGGGAGTTGAAATGTTTCATATCAAATTAGAAATTGAAATCAGAAAGCTATGTTTGAAAATTAGTTTTATTGTAATTTTTCTATAGAAAATTGGTTCAATTTGACTGTAAAATGGATATTTTATGTAGATATATATATATATATATTTGCATATTGGGTCTGGGTTATTTTTTAAAAAAATAAAAAAATTTGTTCATATTAAAATTTTGGCACAAAAATGAATTTTCGAAGGATGGCTTTGCGCAGTGGTTTAGTGTGGGCTAGGGCCCGCGTGCCCTAGCTTGTCCTGATCTCTGCGTCCCTGCTCGGCGTCTGAGCCTTTTCTGTAGCTTTCGGGGGGAGGGTTTTTGCTTGTTTGTAGGGGTGTGCTGGTCGGATAGGGGTATTCAACTTTTTGGCTTGTGGACGGGCGTTCTCTGCCTTTTATCTACACTTGGTGTGTCCTTGGCAGGTGGTGTGTGGTGGTCTGTGTTTGTGGGTCCCCTACCTCGTTTCTATCTCATTTTGGTGGGGTTTGTACTCTTTGGTCCATGGAGTATTGATGGCTAGCCTCTTCTCAGGTATCCTCTAGGGATTTGGAGATGGTTGAGCCGTCTTCTTCGATGCATGCCAGTGTTAAGGAACAGACAAGTGAACCCCAATCTGGGGAAGGGGTCTCCTCTTCAAAAGGGATGTTTCGAATTAAAAAAGTAAATGGTTGTTTAGAGAGATCTAAGGATCGACCAGTGTTGGTTATTCAACCTAAGCAAGTTTTGGAGGATGTTGAATACTGGTGTAATCATGCCCTTATTTGAAAAATTTTGGGCCTTCATCTTTCTTTACCTATGCTGGAATCCTGGGCACGTTGGGTTTGGAACCCAGAAGGTGATATGGAGATCCTTTTAGCAGCTAATAATTATTTTCTGGTTATATTTTCAAGCATGTCGGATAGAAATAGGGCTTTTGAAGGAGGCCCTTATTTCTTTAACCAGGTGGGGCTCTTCATCAAGCCTTGGCACATGGGCTTCAACTCTGCTGAGGAGATCCCCTCGTGGGTGCCTATGTGGGTTTGACTGTCGAGGCTTCCATTGGAATTCTGGAGGGAAGATATTCTTCACTCAATCTCATTACTTCTTGGAAAAGCTGTGGGATCAGCTACTCAAACTCAAGATCACAAGGTAATTTATTTTGCACGTATTTGTGTAGAAGTTGATTTAAATAATCTATTACCAGATTCTATGGAGATTTGCATGGGATCATTTTCTTGGATCCAACAGCTAGATTATGAGACCCTACCATTTAGATACAGAATTTGTCATGAACATGGTCATTTACACCGCAGATGTCCCAGAAATAAATCTTCTCCCTTGGTTTCCTCTAGACATCCTAGGGAGGACAAGGGGAAGGCTCCTTTGTCTAATGGACCTACAAATAAGGAGAGTTTGATTCTAGTTAAGTCTAGTAACAAAGGCAAAGGCAAGAAGAGAACCTGGATGGAAAGACAAAATGATGGCACTTTTAATAGGTTTGATGTTCTTGAAGACTTGGTCCAAGAGGAAGGAATTCCAATTGAGCTCCCTTCTGGGGCTAAGGGTCAGGATGAGGTTCAGGATGAGGATGCAAAGAAAGAGGATCATATTTTATCTCCAGGGGATCAACAGGTTGGACAGATGGCTATGGATTTGCCTTCTCAAGTTCAGGATATCAGAGATCTTTGGGGGTCACTAGTTCCAGAGGGTACAGTTGTGTTGTCTTTTATTCCCCCTACTACTAAGGGGACCTCAGATTTTGTAAAGGGTAACAAAGCTTCTCCTGCCTTAGGCCTTCAGCAGAAATCCTTTAAAAAGGGGCCTCTAGACAAACTGTCAAGGAGTGGAAGGAAGACCGATCAAGAGAAGGTCAAGATTATGGATGATACATTGGTTGAGTCGGGGTCTGTGAAACCCATTGATTCCCACTTCTCCCAACCCCATAAATGACTATTTTATCATGGAATGTAAGGGGGTTGAACAGCATCCCTAGACAAAAGGTTGTTCGCGGATGAATTGAGTCCTAGTCTCCTGATATTGTCTTTATTTAGGAAACCAAGCTTACAGTGGATGGTTTGGCTAATTGTGCCCCATGTATTTTGCCTCAAGGCTATTAGCAAGGGGTGGGTGCTCAGGGAAGTTCAGGGGGGTGGCTTGCTTGTGGAACCTAAGGAAGGTTTCCCCCTTATGGTGGATTTCTATTCGGTCTTCCATTTATATGGTCGCCTCTAGCTTTGAGACTGGAGAAAGGTGCCTTTTTTCCAATATTTATGCTCCTACGGATTTTTTAGGTAAGTCACATCTTTGGACTCACATCAATTTCATCTGATCCCTGGACCCATTTGTCCCATGGATTATGGCTAGTGATTTTAATGTTGTTACTAGTTTGGATGAAAAATGTGGTGGGTTACTCAGGCTGGACCCTTCTTCAAATTTGCTCAGAGATAATATTGGTTTCCTGAATCTCATTGATGTGAAGCCAACCAATGGTGTTTTTACATGGAATAATAGGAGGTGTGGTGTTGAGGCTATTTCAGAAAGGCTTGATAGATTTTTGGTATCCTACTATTGGATGAATAACTGGTGGTCCACTATTTCAAAAATTCTGGATTGGAGGGGCTCTGATCACTGGCCTATCAAGTTCTCTGCCACCTCATATGGGGTTTCCAAAAACCCTTCTTTCAAATTTCAGTTGATGTGGTTAAGAGATCAATCTCTACAGGAACTTATGATGGATTGGTGGTATGAAGGGATGCATGCCCATGGTACGACCATGTTTTCTTTTAGTAAGAGGCTTCAACATGTGAAATATAGGCTTAAGAGGTGGAATAAACAATGTTTTGGGAACCTACATGCTCAGAAGATTGTTGCTCAGTCCAAGTTGGATAATGTCACTCGTCAGATTCGGGACCAAGGGTTGACCTCTGATCAGAGTAAAGTTGAGTCCTTGGCTCTTAAGGGATTAGAAGAGTGGGAGCTTTGGGAGGAGATTTTCTAGAAGTAGAAATCTTGTGTTGATTGGCTTCAAGAGGGGGATAGGAACACCGCTTTTTTTCATAACTCAGTAAAGGCTCGGAGGCTTGGGAATTCTTTCTCCTCTCTTGTTTCGATTGAAGGGGCTCATCTCTCTTCTGATGAAGAAATTTCCAGGGAAGCTATCAGGTATTTTTCAAATCTGTTTACTAGAGAGGATCTTGCAGCTCAGGCTGAGGAGAGGGCCATCTTGGATTGCATTCCTCACCTGGTCTATTGTGAGATGAATGGGGCTATTTTGTGTCCTATCTTGTTACCTAAATTGGAGAAAGTTGTGTTTAATATGAAAAAAGGCAAGGCTCCTGACCCAGATGGGTTTCCAATTGAGTTCTTTCAAGAATTTTGGGGGGTAATAAAGTTTGATCTCCTCGATGTGGTTCAGGAATCACATAGGATCAAACAAATGCTTAAGTTTTTGAATTCTACATTTTTGGCTCTCATACCTAAGAAGGAGGGGGCTAATCGTTTGGATCAATTCAGGCCTATTGCTTTATGTAATGTTGTCTACAAGATCATCACCAAATTGATTGTTGAGAGACTCAAACCACTCCTTGGTGCTTTGATCTTTGCTGAGCAGGGGGGTTTTGTTCGAGGAAGACAAATTTTGGATGGTGTTGTGATAGCAATGGAGGCTATTCACTCTATGGATTCCTCTAAGGAGAAGGCTATGTTTATTAAACTTGACATGGCTAAAGCTTATGATCGGGTGAGTTGGGAGTTCTTACAAAAAATTCTCTTGGCTTTTGGCTTTGAAGAGGAGTTGGTGAATTGGGTTCTTAGTTGTGTGACCTCATCCTCTTTTTCAGTTTTCATTAATGGGGAACCTTCAGAATTGTTTAGTGCCTCTCGGGAACTTCGGCAAGGGGACCCTTTATCTCCTTATTTATTCATTATCATGGCAGAGGGTCTTGGAAAATTTATTAAATCTCAGGTGAGGCAGGGTCTTATCCAAGGTTGGAGTTGGAACAATAATATTCCCCCCTACTCTCATCTTCAGTTTGTGGATGAAATTGGTTTGATGGGTATGGCTAGAATTAGTGAGGCAGTGAACTTTAGGAGAGCTTTAGACATCTATTTGAAAGCTTCAGGTCAGAGTGTTAATGATGATAAATCTCCCATCTATTTCTTTAATACCCCTCGGCTTATCCAAAGCAGGATTGCTAGGATCCTTAGATTTTAGATTGGTTCTCTTCCCTTGATGTACCTTGGGATTCCTTTGGCTTTGGGATCTCAGCGTAGAGATTACTAGCAGGGGATTTTGGATAAATTTTGAAGTAAGGTTAGTCACTGGACTTACAGATGGCTATCTTCAGCTGGGAGAGTGATTCTCCTAAAGACTGTGGTGCAGTCTCTCCCCATTTACAGGTGTTGTGTGCAGGTTCCCCCTTCCACCTTTGTGAAGGAATTTGATGCTCTATCTCGGCAATTCCTTTGGTCTGGTAGCCTTCTTTCCTCGAAGTGGAGTTTAGTCAAGTGGGAGTCTGTTTGCATGCCAAAGCATGGTGGGGGCCTTGGTCTCAATTCGGTGGCTCTTGTTGTCACGGCGTTGGCGGCTAAGTTATACTGGAGGTGGTGCAACAATCAGGATCAGGATTGGGCCAAGATTCTTTCTCACAAGTATCTTCCAGGTGCTGATAGCCAGGATGTGTCGCAGCTTGCTTTGTTGGGCAAAGGATCTTGTATCTGGGATACTCTTAAAAAGGGAGCTCAGCTTATTAAGGATGGTCTCTTCTGGATCTGTAATAGAGGCTTTGATGCTCTATTCTGGCAGGACTCTTGGGATGGCCACCCTCCCATTCTTTCTAGTTTCCCTCAGTTTCAGCCTCTTTGCCATATTTTTACCGATGCTGGGTGGACTAAGGTGGAGCATTTTAAAATTGTTAAGCGTATTGGTCAGGTGGAGGTGACTTGCTGGAAGGATGCTCAGGAGTGGCCCATGGGCGGCTCTGATGAGGATCGTTCTGATCTGGCTAAAGTCTTGGAAGGTAGGTTTTGCAGCTCCCTTAATGTGAGGGACATGTTGGCTTGGAGTCCTAGCCCAAAAGGTAAATTTACTGTTGCTCAAGGTTATGCTATGCTAGATAGGAACTTACATGGGCTAGTTGAGGTGCCCTGGTGGAAGAAGGTATGGAACAACTTTTCTTGGCCCAAATGCAATTTTTTCTTATGGTTGGTTGCTCAGAAGAAATGCCTCACTTGGGAGAATCTTCGCAAGCGAGGTTTTCAGAGTCCTTCTATCTACTTCCTTTGCTTGCACAGTGAGGAATGTACTTCCCATTTGTTCTTTATTTGCCCTTTTTCTAGATAGATATGGCACAGGTGGTGGGAGGCTTGACATCATGGTTGTATTCATGCTACTTCCCTAACTGATTTTTGGGAAAGTATGGGCAGGGCTCTAGCGAAGACATCTTTCCTACAGGTGGCCTAGGCTTTAGGGCCTATTTTCATTATCTGGAACCTTTGGCTAGAAAGGAACCGTAGAGTTTTTTTTGGTGCCAAATTAGGAAGTTTTCAATTGTGGCAGAAGATAGTTAGCAGGCTTCAAGAGACTATTTCTGCTAGGTGTGATATGTCTAAAAATATTGATCCTAGTGATTATGCTATAGTGAGGAATTTGAACCTGGGGGATAGTAGAAAGGGTTGCTTTGCTGGAAACAGACCTCGACATGTCAAGCAAAGGGTTTTTTGAGATGGGAGGTGGATGCCTCCCTCGATTGGGGTCTTGAAGATTAATACAGATGGGTCTTCTTGGGGGAACCCTGGACATGCTGGTATTGGTGGTATAGGTAGAGGTAATGATGGTGGTGCGGTTTTTTTCTTCTCTGTTTATAAAGGGCAGCACTCTAATAATCTGATGGAGGCCCTTGCTATCAAGATTGTTGTTGAGAGAGGATGCTCTTTAGGCTAGAGGAGGATTATCTGTGAGTTGGATTCTCATATTGTTGTGGATATGTTGAACAACCAGAGTTTGGATGATGTTAGTTGGCAATTAGCCTCTATGGTTAGACAAATTCTTAGTTTATGTAGTTTTGTGGATTCTATCTCCTTTTGTCATATCCCTAGAGAATGGAATAGAGTGGCTGATTGTTTGGTGAAGTGGGCCTCAGAGAATGTGGATGGTTGGGATATTAGTGGAAGGGATGAGCTACCTTCTGATTATCTTGGGACCCTGGAGAGGTTACTATTGGAGGACAGGAACATGTCATACTGTTGTTGGTTTTTTTGGTTGTATTCCTTGTTTGGTGGGCCTTTGGCCTTTGCTTTGTATCTTGGATTTGATTGAATAAATTTTTACCCCTTTTTTATAAAATAAAAAAAAAATTGGCACAAAAATCATGTTCTCGAATTTACCAGAGGATTTTTTTGTTGTGCTCTATTTTTTTAAAAATATATATTTAAATAAAATTGATTTTTTTATTAGAGTGTGGGGGGGAAGAGGCAGCCGTGGCTGCCACAACCACGCCCCAATGGAGGGCGTTGTTGTGGCAATGCTCTCCACACTGTGTGGGGGGGAAGGCCACACAGCGCCACTAAGGGAGGTCGCAACCATAGGCCACATCCCCTTTTGGGGTTTTCCCTTAAAAATCCTATTATATATATATTTTTTTAAATATATATATATAATATATATAATATATAATATATTATATATATATATATATTTTATATTATGTTATATATATATATATATATATAATATGCATTATATATAATATTAGTATATTATATATAATGTATATATTATGTATCTTTAATTATTTGGTTTTAATTAAATTTTGGAAAATAATTGAGAATGGAAATTTAAATGGTTTTTTTTTTAAATATATATTTAAAATATATATATATATATAATTATATATTTAGTAAATATATATATATAATTATATATTTAGTAAATATATAGTTACGTATATATGTTTAAATTATATTTAATTATAGTTTTTCTATAATGATTTTATTAATGATGCAAAGATTAATTTCATAAGAGAATGATGTTATTAGGAAATTGATTTTAACATTCATTGTAATTGGGGAAGTTAAAATAAAAAAGTTAGTTTAAGCTTCTTATTACAAATGATGTTAATTACTTTAATTGATTACATGTGTTATGTCAGTGCTTTGCTTGGATTTAGGAAATCCTAAGTAGATTAATAAATTATCAAAATTGTCCTTTCATTATGTGATTTCTCTCATTCTTGATGTTGGGCAAAGGGAATTAATTATTTATGTTAAGTCTTCCAGATGGGGTTTTCATTTAATTGTGTGGGTTGTCGTAATGTGTTAGTCAACCTTTGAATTGCCTTGGGTAGTGCATTGTAATGTATCCTGTTAGATACCAGGTTACCATGAACGGGGTATGTGTTATGGCATGGGTACCCGGTTACTACGAATGGGTTGTGTGATGTTATGTCTTAAGGTTAATGTTTGTTTCAGTTTTGTGCATCTTGTCTACCATGGAATTGTGGTTTTGTACCGAGTGTTGTCCATAGGGGAGTGGCTCTTTGTGGGGGTCTAGCACACAGAGGGGCACCAGGGTAACTCACTTAGGGTTTAAGTAAGTGATAACTTAAAAAGAATTAATGAAAAAATTTCAAACTAATTAAGATAATGAATGCCTCTCTCATGACTCATATGCTTATTAAGGCTTGAGATGAGACGAGAAGCACAGTTTGTATGGGGGTCTGGTGGCTAGTAGAGGCAAGCCAAGGTAACCCAGAATGGGAGTTCGACAGCCTAGGAAGGTTGATCCAGGGTAACTCATAGCAAATGATGTGTGACACTCTCTTTATGACAACCATAAGTCAATTTTTTTGTACTGTGTAGTTGCTCATTGGTATCTGGAAGCATTGTAATCATGTTGTTAGTATTGTTCTGCCTATGTCTAGAGGTTGTAGGTTTTTCCTTGGAAGCTTGTTACTATCTCCTAGCACAGGGGTTGGTCCTTCGGGTACCATATGGTTGGGTGGAATGTGCACCTTACTCCGTTGGGTTTTCTTCTTGTTCATGTGGATGAGATTTCTAGTTGGAGAGTTCGTGGGATCCAGTTTCATTTCATGCTTTATTCATTTCAGTTGAATCTTGTAATTAATTACCCCTCATTTGTTATCAAGGTGGAAGATGTATTATGTAACCATGCTTATTGGATTTACCTCATTCGGGGAATGAGGGTTGTAATCTTATTGTTAAATGATTGTTATTTGAAATCATGTGGTATTTCTTATTCTTTGATGTAATTTATCATGTATGGAATGTATGTGTTCTTAATTCTTTAAGTAATTAAATGTTATGGTTTCAATTCATGTTTCTTGTTTGGGTTTTAAAGTAATCTCAGTCTTGTAACCTTAGAGGTTGTTGGCAATGGGTAGTGAACTTACATGTTATTTGTACTTAATACTTAAACAAACAAACAAAAAAAGTTAGTACGTTTGAGTAGTTAATTGCAACTTCCTCCAGGGTTGCGTGGCGGGGCATTACACGATTTAAATATGATAATTTATAAATTAAATTGAATTAAATCATTTTTAATTATAGACTTACATCTAATTTCAACTTTCTTTCTCTTGTATGTAGATTGATCTAGAGCATGTAGAGACAGGTCCAAGTGCACCAGAGCATGTAGAGCATCCTCACACTGTAATTTAATTTTATGATAAATTATAAATTAAATTTTCATTAAATCATTTTTAATCATCTTACATTTGATTGCATCTTTCTTTCACTTGTACAGAGTGATTTAGGTCATCTAGGTTGTCTGCCTGGTGTGAAGAGGTCTCTTGATTATAGAGATGATATGAGTTAGATGATTTAATGGGTTGCATTTGATTATTTTGTGGACTACATATATTGTTTCTCATGGACTTAATATATTGGTTCATGGACTTTATTTCATGGGTTGTATTATGATGGACTTAATATATTGTTTCATGGACTTTATTGATTTCAGTATTTTATGATCTATTATCGTTAAATAGTAATTTACACACATGCATTTATGCATTTTATGTGAAATTTTAATATGAAATTGATAGGACATATTTGTACTTTTCAAAAGATTCATAGTCAAGACATTAATAGGACATTAATGTGAAATTAAATACAAATATGAAATTAAAGTTGAAATTAATAGGACATTTAAATATTTGTACTTTACAAATTTAGTGATTCATAGTCAAGGCATTAACTTATCAAAGAAGTTCTAAAAAATTTGCTTAAGGGGATCAAATACTTCAAAGTACATTTCTCATATTTAATCGCTACAATTTCTTAAGGGGATTAAAAAAATTCTCAAAAAACTTCTTAAGGGGATCAAATACTTCAAATTACATGTCTCATTTAATCACAATTGATATAATTAACTTATAATTTAGGATGACTCATCATAACAATCACAAAATTTATACAAAAATAATGTTAATGTTAATATAATTTATTTCATAATAGGATGTCTTAAGGGGTCCTAATAGGACTTCTTAATGGGATAAAAGAATTCAAAGTGCATGTCTCATGTTGGATCATAATTGATATAATTAAGTATTAGACTTTAGGGTGACTCATCATAACAAATGATATAATTAAGTATAAATATTTAGGATATTTCCTAATAGGACGTCTTAAGGGGATGAAATAATTCAAAGTATATGTCTCATATTTAATCACAATTGATATAATTAACTTAGAATTTAGGATGACTCATCATAACAATCACATTCTATACAATTTAAATAGTGTCAATGTTTATTTATTTTATGTCATAATAGTATGTCTTAAGGGGTCCTAATAGGATGTATTAAGGGGTCCTAATACGATGTCTTAAGGGGATCAAAGAAGTTCTCAAAATTTGGTGAAGTTTCCCAAGGCAACCAAATTTAACAATAATATACATGATATTTAGTGATTATACAATCAAATTTAAAGTTTCAAAGTAGGGTGACTCATCATAACAAATGATATAATTAAGTAAATAGGACATCTTAAGGGGATGAAATACTTCAAAGTACATGTCTCATATTTAATCACAATTGATATAATTAAGTAACTTAGAATTTAGGATGACTCATTATAACAATCACATTTTATACAATTTAAATAGTGTTAGTGTTAATTTAATTTATGTCGTAATAGGATGTCTTAAGGGGTCCTAATACGATGTCTTAAGGGGATCAAATAAGTTCTCAAAATTTGGTGAAGTTGCCCAAGTCAACCAAATTTAACAATAATATACATGATATTTAGTGATTATATAATCAAATAAAAAGTTTCAAAGTAGGAAAACATACACATTTAACAAACAAAATATATAGAATATTGATTTTGATATATAAATTTGTAGGGTATAATTGTATATGTACATGTATACAAATTTGGACAAATGTGTAATTGTGTAATTATGTATGTACATATATGCCAACTGAAAACAATGTTTACAAAATGTGGCTATGCAATCTCAAGAAAATCTGAAACTTGTGCTCAGAATGTAGCATGTCTTCACACCACATGATATCAAAATGATACAAGCAATATCAATGAAATCATCAAAACATGTAATTTAATTTATATAAAACTAACTATATGTACACAACTTGTACCTGTATTTAAAAGTATTCCACACATGTGTGTAGATTGAATTTGTATCCTCTCCTTTTTGTTTCAAAGTATGAGATCAATGTGATGATGGCTTAAGGATACAAAAAAGGATAATAAATCAATTTTAACTATTAATGTACATGTAATATCAATATACAATCAAAATATGTATTTAAATATAATTTAACTAATAATTACCTACTTTTACCAAGTATTCCATGCTGTTTAGGTGGAATTTGCATGGAGTCTCCTTTTTGTCTCAAAGTATGTGATGAATTTGTGATGATGGCTTAAGGATATAAAAGGACAATTTAAATCAATTTCAACTAATAACACACAAGCAATATCAAAACATGTATTTAATATATTTAAAAAGACAATATAAAACTAAAACTATATTTACCTATATTTACATATTCCATTGTAACATATGTTTCCTCTCTTTTTTGCAATGCATCTATGATTGTCTCATGCTCTTCCATAGAAATTGTTCATATCTCTTTATTTGTAGGTCTTCCACAATACCTCACTAGTTTTATATTTGTTGCCACCACCAAATGTGAGTAGTGTATAATCTTCTTAGGTGTTTCATGATCTTCGAATGCATGCAGACCATTCTTCCTTATTAGGTATTTTCGTAGCCAAGTGCCAATAACCACCATCGAACCTATTGGATAACATGATATCCATCATCAAATAAGTTCTCAAAATTTGCTTAAGGGAATCAAAGAAGTTCTCAAAATTTGCTTAAGGGGATCAAAGACTTGTTATCAAAATTTTCTTAAGGGGATGTCTTAAGGGGATCATCATACATGTTGGATAATGATAGCCATCATCAACTTATCGAGTTGCTATCAAATTATATTTATTCTCCACACAATGAGCCAACCAATATTCCATTTCCTCTTCATTCCCCTTAGGTGCAACAACAACATACACGTGTCCTACAAACAAAATCTGATTTAATAACTTGCATGTGTACATATAATTTGACCAATCTACATACATCCATTCATATGTATATAAATAAATAAAAGTATTAAAAAATAGTAATAAAGTGAATAAAAGGAAACAAATTGAATTAAATTACCTTCTTGTACAAGATTTGAAACACGGTCATAGTCATCTGATGAAAACACTTGATCATTGTCTTCAATTGTTGTTTCATATTGATCATGTGCTTGTGCAAGTGTCAACGATCTTTGCTTCCACTCTTCAACCAATTTTGTATTTCACATGCTTCCCAATCTCATGAATACAAAACTAACAAAAAAATGTCAGCTCCCTTGTCCAGATACTACATGTTCTTGCATTCAAACTCTTAAATGAATACCATTTAGTAGATCCACTGATTGTCTCACAATCAAGTCTAGGTAGAATTTTCTCTTCTTCAACCAGCTAAAATAATCAACAAACTATAGATTACTCACTTGAACCAGGTGTAGATAATCTTGTATTGCATCAATCTACAATCCCGCGTGCATCTTTAAATTTTACTACATCCTCAAATTTTAATTGTTCTCTAGCAAGAATTCTTTTAACACATGCACCAGCTCCATCATGCTCTCCTTTACCATGTCGAGCTTCAAAAAAACTCCACATATGTTGGACATTATGTTCCTTGTGAACCCTACTTAACCAATAGAACATTTGAACATTCTTGAATTGTCTCGTACAATTATCTGACCATATGAGATATTTTGTCATTTGGATTCCTCTTTCTCTTAAATTTGTATAAAATATATTGAAACAATATTGAACAAACTCTGACAAATGTAATCGGTTGTCACTCAAATATAAATGATACTCCCTCAAAACTTTTCTATCATCCTTTGTGCTATCATTTGCATGTCTATAAACAATATTAACAAACATAGCCACTTCATTGAATTGTAATATTGTGATTGGATTTCCTCTTGCAAACCTAGAGTATAGTTTTCCACAAAATCAACCACTGATAGTATAGTTCCAACTGGAAATGTGTTTCTACATGCGTGAAATTGTTCATCAAGCCATCGAGCATGTTGAGAGTGCTTGACATATTTTAGTACAATCTTACTCTTAAATTCTGATATGAATGCATGTACACTAACTTTTCCTATAATTAAATCACAATGCTTTCCAATTTTTCCATCTTTTAAAGAAAATACTACATTCTTAAATCTTTTAACATCCACTAATTGTTGTCCAAAATCATTATCAACACTTTTATGCATACAAACTCTTAAGAATGAAAAATTGCCACAACTAGTGCATTGTCCAAAAATACATGAATTTAAAATAATTTCCCATTAGATCTTTCACAAAAAAAACTTGATATAAACTCCCTTATTGTTTCAAGTGGTGGGTGATCCCACAAAGCTAGTTTATAATTTCTGGGAGATTCTGATTTTTGCTGAAATCACATATTTTTAGAAAATATAATGATAATCTAAGACTTTAAAAGTTTCATTTAAAGCATTCTAATTGAAGAGGGTTTGATCAAACTACCTTAGATCAAAACCCCCTTAGATAGAACCCCGCTAGTTTTAAACCATACCTATAACGGAGTCTCCTTTACATCTATCAAAATGCTAATAAAACCACTTTGATTTTACATTTTGGGATCAAATGAATTCATTTAAAAATTTATTTTTGTAAGTATGTAGTCCTTTTATTATAAACTCGTGCTGTATAATTCTTAAATAAATTTAATTTATTATTATATTTATTTTATTATTATTATATTTGGCTTTGGCTTCAAAACGTAGGTTTTCACCTAAAATCAAGCTCCCTTATTTTGCACATGTGGAAAATTTGGAAAAGGCGGAGGCACTGCATGCTTAAAGTCCTGATCCACCAAACAAAACGGGTCATTTACAAAAAGGTTATGTGTTATACAAATTCAATCTATGTTCTAATTGTACCACTGACTTCGAAACCTTGATTAAAGAAAAATATTCAATAAAAATACTATGCAAACCAATTGTGCTAATTAGATATCGTGAAAGTTAAGCAAATCTAAATTCGAAAATTAGGGTTCTTTTATCCTTCATGATGCACTGTGTTATAATGTATACCACTCTTAAAATGGTATTTTTACCAAAACTGCTTTCTGGCGGAGTATAGGTTAGGCGCAATCTTATTCCAATTTTTTTTGAAAAAGACTATATTTAGAATCTAAAACAAAATGTCACAAATCAGTTTGCATCATCTTCAAATTCCTCACAGTTTAGCCACTATAGGTGCCCGAAAGTGAAGATTTAGTTAGAAAAAATCAATTCAGTGTCCAATTTGGCCAAAAATTGTAAACCAGTATTATGGGATTGCCCTGGCATATTAATACCACATTCCTACATAATCATGTTATATGTAAAGTACAAAGTATATATTGAAAAACATCATAAAAATAATGAAATTGAACATACATTTTACAACAAGATATTCGTTGCTTATTAATTTTTACATACCAAGGTTTATATTTTTCAAAAGACATTTGACTTATTTTAATATTACCAGGTAACACTAAATCACCATAATTTTCTATAAAATTCAGTTTGTGTTGTATCTAATAGATGTTTTGGATGAGGATCGCGAACATTGGACCCCACTCTTAATTTTAAAACATCTCTAGCATTAGATGATACCCTATTATTATTATGTCAATATTTTTCAATCAAAGATTTGATTTCAACATTCAATTTCATGTAAGACCTCAGGAGTCGACCACTAAAACTCCAACATTGGTTGATTGGATCATTTTCTATACTTTCTCTTCTCTTTCCCACTCTTAGCAATGTTTTAGGACATGTATTTTTACGATTTCACTATAATCGCTTACCATCCTTTTCTTCAAAGTTATTTTATTAACTATAGCAGTTGTTATAGCTCTTCTTGTTGCATTCTTATCTTTAGATCTAATATTTTTTCCAATAGACTCAATGACACTAGCAACAATAGACAGAGCATGTTTTAGTGATTGATCTTTTCTTCTTGGTTTAACAAAAATGCCTAACTTTTTCATTAATTTTCTCATTTTCCACATTCTCATCAATTGCATCATTAGTTGACAATGAAATTAAAGTTTTTTTACTAATAAAAGAATTCTTTAAATAATATATTGGCATGTGTTCTTATTTGTCTCCAAGAAATCTTACCAGGAAGATTATCCAAAACATCACTTTCAATCTAAAAAATATTTTTTTTCATTTTCAACATCACATCCTGGATTTTCATTTTCATTATCAACTTCAAAATGATTTTTATTTTTATCTTCATTTTCATCAACAAAATGGTTTTCATTTTAATTTTCAACAAAAAGATTTTCATTTTCATTTTCAACAACAAAACAATTTTCATTTTCATTTTCAATAATAAAATAATTTTCATCTTCATTTTCAACAACAAAACGATTTTCATTTTCAATTTCATTTTCAACAATTTGTATAAAATCTTCTTCTCTACGAATATTATCAATGTCAACATCGTTAAATCTAGCATCTTGTAAAACTTCTACAAACAAAGTTTCCATTTCACTCAAAGGTGGATTTCAAGACATACTTGGATTTTTTCCTATTGAAACATTCTCCATAGCATTGAAAGGGGGATTTGAAGACATACTAGGACTAGTTTGTATAATCGTATTATTTTCCAAATTAACCTCTTGCAAATTAGCATCGTCTACAACCATGGTCTCCTCAATGTTTTTTATCTTCAATAGTTGTAGAATTGGATGCTTTAGCATTATTCATTGATCAAATCCTCGTTCTTCTCTCTCTTTGTCTTTTTGCCTCCTCTCTCTTTGCTTCAATTTCTTCAGGGGTCAATACTTTCCTATCTTTCCTCTTATTACAAGCTTGTGAACCCATGATTACAAAATTCTCAAGAACAAATGAATGTTAATAGTGAAAGTCTTCCTCTTTGTTCCTCCTTCAAATGAATAGAAAACAAACGTGCAATTCCACTCAAAAAATTATTCCAATGATGCCTCCTTTCAAAAATACAATTCAAATTGCAAGTTAAAGACCTGTAAAGACAAAACTTGATAGAAAATAGGTGAAATTGTTGTAGTCGGTCGTACATCTCAAGTTACAAATTTGACAGTAACATTTTGCCAGTAAATTTTAAAAAAAATAGTCAAAAAAGAAATGAGATCCCATTTATAAAATGGGATCTTGTTTATTTTTCAACATTCTAAATAATAAATAAAATGAAACAGGATCCCGATTTACAAAACGAGATCTGGTTTCTTAAAATTTGAATTTTTGGTCAGATTTTTGCCTTGTTTTCGGTTCAAGAAAAGGCTTGGGGACCCAAACCTAAGCTTTGGACCTGGTTTGACCTGCAACTTGAAGGTCATGTCAATGTCACAAGAAAATAGTGACTTTGGACATATATTTGAAGACCTTTTTTGCAAAAAATTTTGATGAAATTAAAACCCATTATAGATGAGACAGTGCAGATTCCAAATATGTAAAGTTTTTTACAATTAGATTATTTTTTCTATTTTTTAATTAATTTATGATTAAATTGGTCCATAAACTTGAAACATCAAGGTTTTTTAGTATTTTAATAACTTTTATTAAAAAAAATGTAAAACGAATTGCACGAAAACGTACTTCTGACAATTCTTTTCAATTTGAAAAAATCAAAAAATGATAAATTTAGGTCATCTTATGTGTGATGTACATGACGATTTTTCAAAGCAACAAATATGGCCAATAAAAAAATAACAAAAAAATCAATTAAAAAATATCAAAAACTTGTTTCAGTGAGTTACAAATCTTTTCCCAAAAGGATTTAGAAAAATACGATTATTTAGGTCAAAATATGGATGGCATACACGTGCATTGTATTGTAAAAAAAAGTGACTTTTAAACAGTGGTTTTTAGAAATGCCTATTGAAAATAAATTGGTATCATCTAGGTATTGAAATAAATTACATATTTGGAAAGTAGACTCTGAGTACTACATTTTATGATTAGTGATTTTTTTTAAGATTCCATCTCTAAGTGCTTCAAATTTTAAGGTCAAATCTAACAATTCTAAAAATTAGGGAAAACACTTCCACTTTTTGGCCAAAAAGTGACTCAACTTCTTGCTAACACCCTCAACATGGAAAAGACTTAAATGTCTTGACATCTTGCATCATCTCTAAAAGGAAAACACAAGACAAAATAAAAGATAAAGTTTACAACATATAGAAGAATGTAGGTACAAATAGAGGAATGAACACAAAAGACATGTCAAATAGAACGATACATGGGATCACATTATGCACATGCAATCACAAACAAAGAAAATGAAAAGAAGACAAAGAAAAGACTAGTAAAACACATGTGAATTAACCTATAGCAGGTTGTTTGCATCTCAATCTTGTTCATCATATGTGGAAGGCAGATAACTAGCCAAAGGGACAATGACAAGTGTTGTACTAGGAATATCTCTAGGTTCAACACATGGTGAGTCACTTGTTGTAGGAGGATCATCACGGTTGTTATCATTGAAGTTCATGGAAGAGGAAAACAATAAATTCAGCTCATTATGCACTTCCTCATCAATTTTAGTAGTCTCATCATCATCATCCAAGTTAATCATGCAACAGAAGGTCTAATGATGATGTCCATGGAAGGCACTTGTTCTTGTTGTCAAGATTTAGGATTTTCTTGTTGTAGTGAAGGTGGAGGATCATCATGCATTGCTTGAGTTTTATTTTGAGTTGTTGATTCATGTTTTGATTGTATCAAACAAGCAATAGCATGACATCTATGCCTATGCTCTCTAGCATTTCGGTTTCTTTTTGTTCTTTTTTCAAGTTGTGATTATGTAGGAGTGGGTTTATCAACCATAGGTTTCTTTTCTTCCTTGCAGGGAGGAACGGAAGGAACCATGGGAAGTTATTCAACCACTTTCTCTTTAGCTTTATAAATGAAAGGAAAGCAATGCAACCATGGAAATAAGCATGTCTTTTTTGTTTTATGCATAATGGAGCAAAACCAACTATACCAACACATCAAGGTGGCAAATACAACACTACGAAATGCCTCCTTTTTTTTCCCAAGCCCCCCCCCCCTCGTGATTCTAGAGTGCACTAATCTAGGGTAGTCTTGAAAGTGTCATAAGAGAAAATAATGTAAAATTGTTAAGTTATTAGTTATTTTGATGAATCGGAAGTATGGAAACTTTGAGGTAGGTAGGTAAATACTAGGGAAGGTATGACCTCATTACCCAAGTCACTCGATAATTCTAGGGTGCTCCTTTTGAGGTAGTGTCTTAAGAGCCTTGAGAGCAAAAAATGAAAAAATTATAAAATTTATAGTAATTTTGACAAATGGTCAGCACAGACATGTCGAGGTAGGTAGGTAAATACTAGGGAAGGTTTGACCTTGTTGCCCAAGTCACTCAATTTTTTTGGGGTGCTCGTTCTTGTTGATCATGATGTTAGTTGCACACTAACAGTGTAGATAAATCCTCACAGACAGATTGTGGGAACCTATCTTTACTTGAAAGACTAAACCAGGACAACCTAAATCTTCAAGTTGAATTAGCTTAATCCCAAGGCTCATTCAAGTCAAGTTTTGACCATACTAGGTTCACATCAAGTTTTTTTGTGACAATGTTGTTAATCACAAGGGGTAAATGGTAATTTCCAGTTCTACAAGGAATCATAAGGTTTGGTGAAAAATATTCTTGGTTGGGTCATCAGACAATTTCATGAAATCAACAAATATGCAATAATATTCCATGAATTTCAAACAACTTTTCTATCACTTAAGTAGATTTAGCTTTAAGCATTTAGCAATACAATGGAAACGAAAGATTTACAATAAAATGTTCATTCATTCATCTATTTTTCAAAAAAAAATCTAAAATTTAAACATCTAATCTAAAATAAAGCATTAAAATACTTGAAAATTAAAAGAGCTCCTAGGTATTATCCACACATGCCCCAAGAATTAACCAAATCAAAGCAAACCACTATATACTTCACCAGATTGCTTCACAGCTAGCATAGAATGATGCGAGATTTTAAAAAAAGGGGAGGTTTATTTGGACACTAAGTAGGTTATGTATGCACCCTTAAATGGCACAACATATAGTCTTGTCCTGCTAAACAAACAACTAGCTACAAAAGATAGCAGTCGGTAGCTTTCAAATTAGCTTTGATATTAATCGGTTCTATGTGCATACCATTTTTTAATTCGAAATGATTCAGAAAATAGGAAAAAAGAA
>VDFB02151887.1:0-28244 GCA_007258455.2 Sequoia sempervirens | reverse complement strand
AAAGTATAATCTTATTTTATGTTTCTAACTATAAAGTAAACATTATAATATTAATGTTCTTGTTCCATAAAACTATTACATACATTTACAATGCTTTAGATATTATAAAAGTTATAAAATATTAACCATTGAGACACATAATAAATCTTAAATTATTTACACGATCATTTGTATATTTAAATATAAAATAAAAATATCTAAATTATTTTAATTATTGTAAATTAAAAATTCTTTTCAAAAGATTAATTTTATTTGCATCTAAGGGAGAAAAATATTATGCAATCCAAATTAAAAACATAAAATGAAATAATCTTTATAGAATTAGAAAAGGATGAATACGAGAACAAAGATTTTATATAAAGTATTAAAAATATATATTAATAAAATAAAATTTTAAGTATTTTAATTATAATTGTGAAATATTAATTATTTTATATTTATAGTTTATGGTGATTAGATTAAATATTTAAACGTATAAATTAGTATGTAAGACAATACTTTTTGCATTGAATTTAGTAAATGATTTATCCACTTTTAATGGAACATCATTTATTTCGACAAATTCATCTCATGTCTTTGACCCATAATTTATTGATTTGGTTCAATTTTGCAAGTGTAGAAGTGATCTAGATCACCTCCATGCCCCTTTAATATGAACCCCACATTTTCAATATTCAAGATTTCAAATTCAAATCTTTGCTATGAATTGACTACAATGTAATTTTACCAAATAATTTACTTGGATGGTGTATTTAAATACTAACTCTCATTGAAATAAATCATCTAAAATCAAAGACTTAGCTTAATTAAAAAACACATTTATATAATAATTTTTATAATGTCAAAAGAAAATTTACATCATTACATTAATATTCTAAGAATATACTATACACTTACCTAATATTATTCATCTTTGCTCAAAAAATCAATTTATTAAAATTATAGATGGAAACTATACACTTACCTAATATTATTGATTTCTCCTAAAAAAAATCAATTTATTAATATAATAGATGAAAAAAATAATTTTCTAAAAATATTTATAAACACCAGCGACTCCTTTCAACATATAAATATTAATTTTTAAAAAATATTATGTTGAAAAAAATATTTTTCTAAAAATATTTATAAACACCAGCAACTCCTTTCAACATATAAATATTAATTTTTTAAAAATAAACAAATTTCAAATTAAAAAATATTAAATAAAATCTACAAATTACAAATTTAGATATATACATAAAAATCACCACTTTCAAAGTGAACCCGCGTAACACAAATCTAACTCCAGGAATACAAAAAAAAGAGTCCATCTCCACGGATACAAACAAAACGAGTCTATCTCCACGCATACAAACGAATAAACGTGTTTTGGGATAGACTATGGAAACGCAAAGAAAATTAAATAAATTTTGATACCATTAACAAAACACTACCGATACAAAAGATGAAGCAACTTTGAACACGAGAACTCTGTTCATGCTTTGATTCTATTATAAAATATCAGAAATAACATATTAGATCCGCAAGCCTAGAAATTATCAACAATTAAGCCCTCCTTGTTCATATGCTGTTCGTTTTTTCGCAAACAACAATGCTCTTGTATATTCAAAACGATCAATTCAAAAACAGAGGAATGCAGGGAAGTCATCATTCACGTCTATGGCCTCCATGAAGAAACTCTTGGGTGTTGTGCTCTTTGCACTTCTCTGCAATTTTTTTTCCAAACAATGTGAAGGTGGCAACGTGAGTTATGATCATAGAAGTATAGTTATCAATGGACAACGAAGACTTCTCATCTCAGGCAGCATACACTACCCACGAAGTACTCCTGAGGTAATCATGCTGTCATTCAGTAAACCATATTCAAAACACCTGTTAGAAGGATTCTAAAAATCTTCCTTTGAAAATTTGCTTTTATGAAACATTCTCTCTCTCTCTGAAGTTAGATGGCTTCCATCTCATCTCAAGTAAGTCCAAGGAATATGGTTTGATGCCATTGAAACCCATGTATTTTGGGATTAACTATGAACTTTTACAAGGGCCAGTGATATATTAATTTTTCAGTTTTCGAACTGGTAAATAGAAGAACAATTCATGTCAAAACGATCGAATGCACTAATGGGAATTCCCCAGATATAGATATCAATTTTATTACTTATATCAGGATTAAAGTTTTCATCAACTACCCATCCCGTAGCCTTTGAACATGTCATCCAATCCACATTGGTCATATAAATGGCGAATCTGAACATATATTTTACTTCAATACCGCTAATATCTGGCCATTACGAACCTTTGATTAATTATATATCGGAAGATCAAATATTTAATGAAAATTCAGAAACTTTTACATAAGCTCATGGACTCGCCTCGAACACCCTACAAATATCTGCAAAATCCTTTTTCTTTTTTTATTCCTCTTTTTCACAAGCTGATTTTTCTGGACACTTTTCTTGAGGCAACTCGAAAGAGCGCTAAACTGCAAAGTTCTTCGCCTTTTCAAGAATTCATTGCAATCTGTATTTTATGAGATTTTGCCACCCCCTGGTAAGCACTAAAAAAAGTGGCACCGCAAATCTTTCCTTTCATTTCTTCTGAATCCGACTCTGCACCCTCTGCCAGCCGAAGGTAGTTTTGTTTCCAAAATGCTTTCTATCAAATGTTTTCTTTTCAACCGTTTACCAGATGATTGGAAAATATATGTAAAATACAAAACCAGTCAAGGCCTTGGTAATTTTGAAAATCATATATTATTTTTCTCAAAAATCACTATTTTTTCTCTCTATTTTAAGCACCCAAAAAAACAAGAATGGAATGTCAAAGGTCACTTGTTTTATGAAAACTTCTATAGGCAGCCAAATTGATAAAATGAATATTAATTCTTATTTTCAAGCTCCCTCTAACATGCCAATGGACCCCTTAAATGCTTCAAGCCTTGAAATTATACAATAATTTTAAAATCATGTTAAACACGTTGTTTGCCTCTGATTTTTGAATTGAAAAGAAAATATATATTTTTGTGATGCAAGATTGTTTGTGAACCTTCATCACCATTGCTCAAATGATCCAAGCAGCTCAATGAGACTCAAAATCATATTCAATCTTATGAAAAATTTTCATTTGGTCTTTTGGTATACATTTACACATGCATGCAAGATGGTTAGAGAAACATTGCCCTCCTAACAAGATTTTTGAGAGGATGCAGATTCACAAATTTAGGATCTCCTATTTGCTATTGGGTTGCCATACCATTGAGTTATTGGCCCTATTTTAGAATGGAGTGTAAATTGTTTTCAACACCCCACTATCAAGCCGTACTTCTGCGCCTAGGGCTCTATTTTGTCACTGATACCACGTTCAATTCTGTAAACTAGCTAGTAATGAAATTAAGGCCTTTCATTTGTTGTTGGGTTACCCTACCATTTAGTTATTTATCTTTTTACTACTCAAGATATGTAGACTTTGGAAAAAAAATTCATCTTTCCGTGAGGATTTACATATAAGAATAATGGTGTTATTTTGTTGCGAATCCACACTTAAGTAAAAATAGTCTTTTGGTGGGATTTGCACTTACAATAATGAATTGAGTTGTGCTGCGATCTGCCATGTTGACGATCCTCTGTTTGAATTGATTTCCTGCAGTATTATTTTGAAGAAAGGTTTGATTTGGTGAGATTTGTCAAAACGGTGCAGCAGGCTGGCCTTTTTGTGCATCTGCGCATTGGCCCTTATGCATGTGCAGAGTGGAATTATGGGTTTATCCTCCTCTCCGTTTTATTTAAAGCAAATAAAAAATACATTAGAACAGAATAAAAACTTTTTTAATTTTTAGCAATTGCGAATGCGTTGCCTGTTTTTAATTTCAAATGCTTGTTTGTGCAATATAATTATGGTGATTATCTTATTGCACTCTGGAAGCCTCAGCTTCTAACTTGTAATGTGTCTGCTCATTGGAACTTGATATTGTAGACATTGAGTTGTTATTCCCTCCGTGCTATCCACTAAATTTGAAAGCTCTGAGTGGAACATTTATATCTTCATTTCACTTAGTAAAATGCTTTTTCTTTTTCTCAAATTTGTGAGTTTGCTCTTTGAGATTTTATGAAGACAGAACGAAACATTATTGATTTTGTAGACTGAAGATTACTCTCTGACATGATGCAGGGGATTCCCTATCTGGTTGCACTTCATTCCAGGAATTGAGTTTCGAACAGATAATAACCCTTTCAAGGTTTGTTGGTCTTTCTATTTCCACAATATGTAAAACTTTAGCTATGTGCAGTGTTCTCCAAGAAGATTTTTAAGCATTTCTGTTGAAGGTTATTGTATTCGATTCATAAAGAGTTAGACAACTCTTGCTGTGAGTACAAGATAAACCAAGTCTATATCACTACACTGCCTACCATTGTCAGTTTTATACAAAACATGATGCATGAAGCTTGCATATCGATTGGAATTCTCTGCAAAATTAATGAGATGTATCAGGCCATGGTTGCATTTCAATCCACAGCTGTCTATAATGTTCTTCCTTTAATAGTTATATTGGTAAGGTACTATGTGCAATGCTTCAAACTCAAATTCACCATATAATTGTTGAATTTCTTTTGTTGCCCAGAAAGAGATGCAAAGATTCACCACAAAGATCGTGGATATGATGAAGGAAGAGCAACTTTTTGCATCCCAAGGCGGACCTATCATCTTGTGTCAGGTTCCTTCTTTCATCCTCCTCTCTTCTCTCTCTTAAAATTAAGATTACTCAAAAGCATAAGTTTTCTGAATAAGGGCATAGAATGAAAATAAATGATTAAAATGATAAAGAAAGCCTTTAAGGTCATAAAATCAGGTGTTATTAGAGACCAGAGTCAAAATAGCTAAAATTTATTCTATTTTTAAATTTTTTTGCAAAATCTATTTTAAAAGATTACAATATATAATGTAATTATATTTGAAGATGCACAGAGAAAGTTAGAGCCAAAAGAGAACTGTTAACAGCTTAAGTGAATTCACAGCCATGGGATGAGGTATATGGTTAAAGGGAACTCCAGTGAGTGGCCAATAAGCTCGAATGATTGGAGCACATCATAAACATCTATATATTGGATTGTATAAAGGCCTGATTTTTACATTTTTTTAATCTTTTATGCAATCACTCAATGAAGAAAAAGGATGCTTTCCAAAAAGAAGCATGATTTAGAATGCCAACTTCCTTTAGGAGACTTGTTTGGGGATGCATTCTTTTAAAAGTCTTCAATGACTTTACAACTTATATAAACAATACCTCAAAGAACATCATTTTTTTGACTAAGTGTAAATACAGAGTTTTTGAAAGGGTAGCCACCCTTTTATAAAGGATAGAGCAAGCTCGACAAAGAAGCCCCAAAAGAACATGCTAAATGGCAACAAAAGACAAACACCTCCAGGTTATAATGAAAGAGAAAACTAACAGCTCACAAGGTAGAACAACCAACCAACACAAGGCGAATCTGCTGACATTGAAGACTGGCCAGCTCAAGGTGGCATGAAGTTAAAGTGCTTTAAGGTGCTTTGGACCCTCTCAACATTGCCACCTATTGGCTTGTTGATACATTCTTTCTTCTTGGCTGAATTCCCTTGCTTTGAAGCCAAACTTAATTAAGGACTGACCATAACCAACTTCTTACCAGCTTTCTCCAAACAACCAACCTTGGAATGAGTGCTAAATGTAGAAGGCAATTTATTGATTTCATTTGAAAGAGCTCTACTGAGGGACAAGGGAGCATACTTTGTGTTGTGACCTTTTTCACACATCGCCCCATTGCAAATGAGGACCCCCCTAATTTTTGCTCCATTTTGGTCTTTTGGCTTTGGTTTTTGTCTCTCTCTCTCTTTCTGTCTCTTTTTTGCTGTCTGCTTTCCGGGGATGTGCCCATCTGTGAGCTTAAACGTGAGATTTTGGCCAAGTCTGTAGAATTAGGGTTTGTACTTTTCTGGTCAATTTGAAGTCAAATAGAGCAAATAAGTTGGAATCTGAGCTTCACATTGCAGTCAGTATGCTTCCAGCAGGTCCTCAGCTAAATTTCAGTGAATTCTGACAACTTACTATTTTTAGCAAGTGTTCAATTTAGGGCGTTCCCTCAGCATTACTGAAGTTCCGATCGTTATACTGCATGTAGGACATGTCGAGCTGCTCGTCTGCAAGTTTTGAGCCAGAACGGACAACTTTCTATTTTTAGCAAGTACAGCTTCGGGAGCAAATTTTAGGGTTTATATGCAGAGCTTTTCAGCGCATGTTTGGAGATTCTTTCTAGGTTTTCTGAGACCTACGCAGTGATATAACATGCAAAATGAGACGATGAATTTCAGTATTCAGCCTTCAGAGGCTATTTTTAGGGTTTGCATGTTGAAGTTTTCAGTGCATGTCGAGTGATTCCTTATGGTTTTTTCAAGAGCTACGTAGTGATGTGACATGCAAGGCAAGATGATCAATTTTCAGAGACTTACTATTTTTAGCAGGTCCATTCCAGCAGCTGCCTAGCACATCAGAATCACAAATAGGGTGAAGTGCAACAAAAACAGGGTCAAATGCAGACCATTTGAGCGACATGCAAGTCAAGTTAGGGTTTCCAGCTTCGGGACCCAAAATGAGGGATAAAATGCTAGAATTTTCAAAAACCGATGTATCCCACTGCGATCAGTATCTTTCAAGCTATCCACCAGTAAAATTTGAAGGCAATCGGAGCACTTACTATTTATAGTAAGGTGTTCCAGAAACAGGCTATAAATAGTAAGTCAGCAGTAGGCGCCAATGTGAACGGGCAAGTCTACCGATGAGGGTCACGGCATTCAAATTTCAAGTCAAACGGAGTTGTGGAGGCCATGAAATCAAGCAGTTGCTATAAATAGTAAACCACCTTCAGAAACATACTATAAATAGCAGGTCAGCTCGAGATGGCAGTGTGAACAGATCAATTAGGTCATGAAGATCCTGTGGTTAAAATTTCAAATCAATCTGAGCTCCAGAAGAGGGAAAATCAAAGAGCTTACTGAATATAGTAAGGCATGAGTTGGCTGGTGAAGATGAGAAAAATGCCTAAGTGTTGAAAATATCCTTCACCACCCCTGAAATGCGCCCAAGGAAGAATAAGTGGTAGTAAGGCATGAGTTGGCTGGTGAGATGAGAAAAATGTCACCTAAGAAGTGTTGAAAATATCCTTCACCACCCCTGAAATGCGCCCAAAGAAGAATAAGCTGGCAGTGGCTGAGAAAATTTCCAAGTCTGGAGTTAAGTCCTGCAGACACCTCAAAATGTGCCCAGCCTGCTAAGGTCTTGAAAAATTCTAAGGCAAAGAGTTAAGTCCACTGCCACCCCAAAATGCGCCCTCATCCTCGGAGTTGGTACGGAGGTTGATGAAATTTTTCCTAGGGTTTTGAAGACTCGACACCCGTTTTTCGAAATAAAGCTGAGTTAACGGTGAGAAAATTCCAAGTGTTGGACTTGGTCACTCCCACTAAAATGTATAAGCAGAGTTTGATAGGAAATTTTTCTAAAGATAAATGAAATGTCACTCCTGCCAAAATGTTGGCGAGCGGGCAGAATCGTGTTTGAGTTTGAAGATTTTCAGTGCAATAACTTGATGTTACTTGATTGTTTGAGTTGGGCTAGCCGTGGAGCTCTTTAATTAGTTTTGAATATTTTTCTATTTTAGAAATCGGCAGTGGAAAGAGGCTGCTATTTTAGGCGAGGAGCACTTGGTTCCGAATTTCATTTAGCTTCGAGAGTCAGCCAGTTCATCGGTTTGATAATTCGAGCGAATATTGGAGTATTTAATGATTATTAAATATTTAATATTTTGACTTTATATTAAAGTCACTTTATTAATATATTTAATTATTAATAATTAAATGGTATATTATAAAGTATTTTTAATACTTTATAATAAAGTGATATATTTGATATAATGAATAATTATTATTCATTAATGAGACGTCATTTAAGTATTATTTTTCTCCTAAGTCAAAAGGGGCGAATTTGATCATTTAATTTAAATGATTATTAAAAGTGAGTTTGGGTCGAATTTTTGCAAGAGACTATATATTCACAGGAAAGACAAATCGAACCATTATGATATGTTATTCAAATTTGTCTTCTATTTTGCTCTGAGCATTGGAGTTTGCAAAACCTAGGGTTTCAGCAGACGATTCGATTTTGGAGAACGATACCTCTTCAAAATCTGGCATACTGAGACTGTGCAATACCAGTTGAAGATTGTCTACTTGGTAGCTTCATTCAGAAGTTGCAGTTGAACATATTTGATCGATTCAGACAGAGTTTTACAGAGATTTATCATCAGTGGTTTGAGGTGACTTGACAGAGATCACACTACAGGGATCTGGCATTTTATTTATTGAGGCCATACTTTATTTATTGTTGCTGCTGGGCCGTACATTTCTGTACCAGCAAGGCCGTACCATCTTCCTCAGGAAACCACGCCTCCAGTTATCAGTCTCTATCACTTGGATCTGGTGCGCCTAGGGTTTACAGAGCTCTAGCATCGTTTTCAGAGCCTGAGGATTCACTCTTTGTTTCAGCCGTACATTTCTTCTTGTCTTCTGGCGCCTGCAAGTCTACAGGTTCTTTTCAAAAATAAAATATTGTTTTCCTCTATCTGTAATTGATTTCATTTGTCATCTGAGTTCTGGAAATGAATATATGAATGCGCCTTCATCTGGAGACCAATATTGATGTGTATTTATTATTTATTTATTTTTTATGAATTTTAAAGCTTCCTAGTGCAAAATCGCAATTTACTATTTTATTGCAAAAACCCTCAAAAACACAAAAAAATACAAAACACAACAAAATCGCTATATTTAGTCAAGGGTTTGGGTTGAGAATCACCTGGATTCTTACATTCGTTGCTTCCAGGTGTTATAATTTTTGCCATTGAATTGCTGGCTGCCTTCCAACATAATGTTGTTCAAACTGGCCATCTTCACACTTTTCGAGGCACAAAAAATGAGGAACTTAAGAAGATGTTGAATGCACAAAACCTGAGGCATGAATTTCAATGTAGAAACAGAGGCATATTCAGGTATAGACTTCGAAAAGTATGAAGTATGACTGGCACAAAAAACGATGCACCCAGAAAAACGGAGAACAACCCACTTGAGCTCTCAAAAAACCTACAAATAATTTGCAATCAAAAAAATATTTCAACTTGAATCGGAGGGTCAAAACCCTAGTAGAATTTTCTGAAACCCGAGGCAGCCATGGAAGCATTCAAAGATTGCAGAAAAATTTCCGAAAACACCATAAATTAGGAAAAACACGCACGACCAAAGATCACCAACAAAAGAAAATGCTTAAAGGCGTCTGAAAAACTTTTCAGAAATTGCAACACTAGAGAAAAAGCTTCAATGACTAATTGGGTCCTTTTCTCATCCACGGTTGGGTAGTGAATGAGACCAATACACAACACTTCCAAACTTCAAACGTTGGCCTCTAGATGAGGACCACAACGTGCTACAGAGGGTTGGTGTAGCTCCTAGTGTACACAATATCAGGCATCCAGTTTGTATGCAGTTTCAACCCTTTAAAAACCCTATGCCCAATCTTTCAAACCTTGGATATTGAATCTCTCTTGCAATTGATTGAAGCAAAAGGACAATCCCTGAAATGGAATTATCTGCAAGCTGGCTTGGGAGATCTCTCACTCCTGTACCGAGCTGTTCTTCCTGAGGGATTTCATCCTCAAAAAACTATGGATTTCAACTAGTAAACCCTTGTTGAAGCTCCTCACCAAATTTCTCCAAAACAAGAATAATAATCATTAATCAATAAAATGAGCTTCAAATGCCCTTTTATAATTCTCAACTTCACCTCAAATTCACATTTAAATTTCATTTCATTCAATTCACTTTTTAATTTTGGTGCACAACTTTATAATGTAAAGTATACTTTAAAAGTCACTTATATCTCCCCTTTTAAAATGACACTTTAACATATATTATAAAGTATACTTTAAAATCACTTATATCCCCTTTATAATAAAGTCCCTTAGTAAAATATTTTAATAACACAGAGTTAAATTATTTAATTTAATTTTATTATTTGATGTTATTAATATTAAATGCACAGGACCAATATTAACCAATATAACTCTAGGATATAATTATGCCACCATGCCAAATATAGAAACTCTGCTAGTTGACCATACTAGTGAATTACTATAAATAGTAAGTATGAGCAACATATCAGAGTGACTTACTAAAAATAGTAAGTGTGGGTCAAAGTGCCCAGAATGGCCTCCGGAAGGCACACCACAAATAAACTGGGACAATG
The DNA here is from genome assembly GCA_007258455.2 of Sequoia sempervirens. NCBI lineage: Eukaryota > Viridiplantae > Streptophyta > Pinopsida > Cupressales > Cupressaceae > Sequoia > Sequoia sempervirens. The sequence goes on along the minus strand of VDFB02151887.1, from coordinate 17,920 downwards.
AGCTGAAAAGTACTAAAAAAAACACCAAAAATGCCTATTGAAGAACCAAAGATCACCCTCGAAGGGGTCCTTTGAACACCGTGTTAGCCTATGGGAACCAGTTGGTAGACTAACCACTGCGTCTGACCATTGCCTAGGAAAAGGGGACATTACATTTTAATTCATACATTGTTCCATTTTGTGTTGTCTTGCAAAAGACAAATTAAAATGCTAACAAGATTCAGTTCCTTTTCCTAGTGTATTATTTACTTAGCTTCAACCTCTGAGTTATTCATTACTTTGCAATAGATTAGCCAAGTAGATAAATACATTAGAAAGTGAAATAAACACACACATAAATGCATAGGAACTATTTATTTTCCTTCCACCTACATAACAACTATAGCTTCAAATTTTAATAAAAATGGCAAAGACAGCATTATTTCACCAAGGGTGACAACCATAGGACAAAATTTAGCTGCCACGAGCCTAGAAGCACCAAGTGTTAAAATGCACTAAACAATCCATACCAGAATCAGTACAATAGATGGATGGAATTTCAGTGAAATAAAACAATTGAGACATCTCTCTCCTTTGTTGGGAAAGAATGTTCTCTCTCACTCTTCAGTATATTTTCCAGCCCTTCCCAGTCCTTCACAAATCTGATTCCAAAATCTCATCCATGCCTTCCCAATATGAAGCAGAGATACTAAAGAAGAGGCTTAGAGAGTCCTGGCTGACTCCAGCATTTGCCAAAAGGTCTGCTGCCCTATTCCCTTTCCAGTAGGTGTGGGAGAAGCTAATGAAATCAAATTGGCTGAACATCCCTCTTGTTTCTTTCAATGCAAGATTCAGTTTCCAGTTCAGTAGGCCTCCTTTCAATATTGCATTAATTACATGTAGTATGTACATGTTATTTTACTCTATAAAAATAGACATTTTCCTAAAGTGGAGGTAACTGATGATAAATATTTTTATATTCGTTGTAGGTTGAGAATGAGTATGAACTTGTTGAAGACTATTATGGGGAACCTGGCCAATCATATGTCAAATGGGCAGCATCTATGGCTGTTGGGCTCAATACAGGCGTTCCTTGGGTAATGTGCAGACAAGGAAATGCACCTGATCCAATTGTGAGTTTCCTTCCATTCCAAATGGTTTTTAATTGCACTGAATTAACTGAACTAGGATCTATTTAATTTTTCAGTACTTTGTAACTTTTAGTTGAACATCCTATTGCACCATTAGTAAGAACCTCATCATGGGTTTGAGAATAAGAGTAAGTTAACTAGAAGATTAATAGAGTAGCCAAGTGACAGAGATTCATGATTCACAACATAATTTGTTTCCACTAGCACCATTGGTTAGTATGGTCTCTGCACATAGCACTTCATCATTTTGATCTTAAACCACATGAACATGCACCAATTAGTTAGGATATTTTGTTTTGCAACTTTAAACACTCATGCTGGAAAGAGATAGAAAGTCAAACTTTGTGTGAAAGAAAAACCATTTTATTTAAGAATCTAGATAACATTGTGGCTATTTGTGGTCACAGATAAACACGTGCAATGGTTTTTATTGTGATGGCTTTGTTCCCAATTCTATTTACAAACCTGCGCTTTGGACAGAAAACTATGTTGGCTGGTACTTTCTGACTGCTATCCACTAAAAACATCCGTTTCAAAATATTTAAAAAATATTATATATAATTTCTTTTGATTATGCAAGTATTTCCATTTATTTTCAAACATAGACACCCTATGATTTGAAAGTTTGGTTTTGAGATAATTCAGTGGTTTAATTTCCAGGTTTCAATCATTTGGTGGTAGAGTACCATATAGGCCCGTAGAAGACCTGGCATTTAGTGTTGCACGATTCTTTGAGACAGGGGGTGCATTGCAGAATTATTATATGGTATTTTCTTTTCATGGAAGAAAAATAGTTTTCAAGAAAAAACAATTAAAATCTATGTTATGTCAAAAATATGAGTCATTCATTTTAATGTGAAAAGTTAAGAAAATAAAGCTGATTACTACACTCAGATTGAATTAACACTTGAGCTTTTCATGTTGAAGTATCATGGAGGAACCAACTTTGGTCGCACAGCAGGAGGTCCTTTTGTTGCTACAAGTTATGATTATGATGCCCCTATTGATGAATACGGTATGTTTTCTTGAGGCTCAAGCTTTAAATAAATTCTCTAAATGTTTTAGAAAGAAATACAATTGGAAGCCACTAAGGAAAAGACAAATCCATTCCAACCTTAGTCTTCAATCATGTTTGCCTACGGAATAGGATTCTAATTACTGGCAAACGTGTAATATGCAGAACATAGGATCAACAGTAACTAAAAGATATCATAGTAAAATGCCAAAGCTTTATTCATTCTCAGGAAATATCATGTACAAAGAGTGGAATCATCAATAGCATAATCATATAACATCATACTCAATAGCAGCATCAGTATATCATTGTCATCCTCCCCGACTATTCCCACCCGACTACATATAACGCTCGGCGGTGGTTACACAACCAACCGACACGACGTTTCATAACATCATTACATTAACACTAATCTGAACATGTTTTGCCGAGAGTACATGACATTACATGACATTATTATTCTTTACTAACTATTGTTTTATTTGACAACTGCCGAGTATGACCGAGGCCAACTACGACCGACAACAAGCAAAGCGACAAGTAAAATATCCATTAACACAATCATGTTGATAAATGTTGACATTCAACTATTTGTTTATTTGTTATTTTGGATGAACTCAATTGGTAAATCAATGTGGCTCCAAATTGGAGCTCTAAAATAAAATCCTTTAAAGAAATTTTGAATTGCAATATTGAGTAATATATCATATCCAATTTTGTATATGTATATGTCAATAGATGAGGCCAAATGCAAGTCTTAGATGTATTTAACAAAATATGTCATAACCCCCTTTCTAATTAAATTAATCGAGGACCTATTTCTTCATTTCCTATAGGCTAAGGGATAAGTTAGAGAAATGATTAATATTTTAAGTTGGACCCAATAATTTTATTTTAAAAGGACAACTTAAATTTTATTATTTTAAGAAAGTGGCTGTCTAAATGGAACATCATAATGCCTCAAGTAATTTTTAATTTAAAAAGAGTTTTTAAATAATTTTGGATGGAATTTTAGGAGGGAAAAAGAAATTCAAATATGAGGGGGCCTAAAATTTTTTATAAAAGAAGGGTGAATTGATCAAAAAGATCATCCATGTTTAATTGCAATCAAATTCCTTTTTGAGCTTGAGCACTTGTGTTCATCTTCTCATCCAATGAAAAAAACCCTTGGTCTGTGGGAATTAGGAGGATGAAAACCATCTTGTTCAAGTGAGGTGATTCCATTCAAGGATCACATTGGTGTTGAATTTTGCAAGTTTAATTTTAGATCTGAACAAATAAGAATCATTTTGGAGGAGTTTATTTGTGACAAAGGTTGTCGATAAGTTTAAGATTTAATTGCCAAAGAAAATTCAACAAGATTAAAAACATTTGTTTTTTTTTGTTGCTACGTAATAGTCTAAAGTTAAACACTTGTTGGTCCATACTAGTGTTGTCTATATATTTGCTCTACCCTTTTCTGCTCTGCAATTGCAAACAAATTATCCAGGTTTGGAGGTTCCATATTGTTGCCCCTAGTTTATGTTGGAATTTACATTGAAATCAGATATAGATCAATTGGTTGGCAGAGTTTGTGAGCATTTAGCCTCATTATGGCAATTATGGTATTGCCTTAAGGCGTTCTGTACACTTTAGTGCCTTTATTGGGGTTGTAGCTAGTTGTTTCCAACCTATCAACTTCTTATCAGAAGTTTTAACTATCTTTCTGTTGGTCCTAACCTTGCATGTAAAATACCCTTCCAGTTTGTGTAGAATTTTTGCGATTGTTTTCAGTTTGATAGATGTACCATTTTATCAAATTCAGCTCACTGTATTGCATGTAATATAATGGACCTCAAAGCAATACATTTGCAAATCTGATAATCAAACTCTACACTTCATTTCTTTCACATTCGAAGGATAAGCAATAAGATATATGCAGAGATAAACTTCAGCCTTGTACAGAACCAAACTGAGTAATGTAAAGGAGCAGATATATAGGTGTTGCTGCCCATAAATCTACTACAGCATTATATGATTTATAATTCACCCTCATACTGAGTACAACAGCAATTACAATGATTCCAACGGAGCATTATTATGGGGCAGATTTACAAGCATTTGATATTCAAACTGAACAGTAGCAAAGACTGATTTACAATTTATATCAGACTGTGACATAAATATTTCTGAGACATAGAAAGGGCAGCAATATGTACTCAGAAATTACAGATTTAAACAGAGTATAAATACCACTTGTTTGCTTGCTGCAGAATGATCCCTCTCCACAATCCATGGCTACAGGAATGAAGGATATTCAGAACTTATCAGCTATCCAATGCCAAGCCCAGCTTCACTGTAATACTCAAAAACTCCCATGTATAGCAGCTGGTAATACACATCAATACCCATGACTGTAATAATAAAAAACTCCTACGACTTCCTTTTCTACCCTCTTGTGACAGACATGCCTTCTAACTCAGACAGATAGCAATGCAAACCCTCACATCCTTGTTTGTATGCTGATAACTTCATTTATACAGTGCCCCAAAGGTCTGCAACTGAGTTACAGTGCAAAATGAGCAGGTTTGATCCCCATGGCCCATGCAAAACCACGCTAGACTTTCCCAATGTACAAGCCAGTCTCAGACAGGCATCGATATATCATTTATCCTCACGTCCAGGTCTATACAGGGGCATAGTTCATCCTCACACCATCATTTTGAAAGTACGACCTGATGGGAAAGTGTCATGACCCAACACAGCAAAAACTCCACATCAAATGCCCTCCTCAATATGAATCGAACCAATTCTCAGATGACTGAAACTCATTACCAAACTGTGCACGAAAGATATATCGATGCCCTTAAAATTCGTCTCTGTAGGAGACTCACAAATTTGCAATAATTGCCCAACTGGAAAACCTGAGTGATTTTCCCCTCAAACTAGCAAAGGTGGAATCGTTTCACCACCGAAACTGATCTTCCCTAGAGGGTTTACATCCTCTAGAGGCTGAGATGAACCAGGTTCAATCTCTTGACCCACAAGGGTTTCAAAAAGAGAAATAGAATAACTCAACATAACCAAATGAGCTTGCATAACCTCCTTTTCTACTTTTTTCCCCAAACTCACAAGAAGCTTCTATTTTAAAATTCACTTTTTAATTAAAACTCCTTTTTTAGCTCCAAAAATTACCATTTTATTAAAATAATCATATTTTGACACACAAGGTCCTTGCTTAATATATCCATGATTTAAAACATCTCATTCCAATTCCGATGAGCTATAACACTAAGGTGTTTTTTTGAATATTTTAATTAATATTTAGCGACCTTAGTAAATTAATTAAAATATAGCCATTAATATACTCATTTTGCGGAAATTGTCGAAATGCATCAAAATCGGAAACTAACTTCACATGAATGATCCTGATGAAGAATAATGATAAATAGAGCCAACCGGATAACTTTCTAAAAATAAAAACTCCCTCCAAAGAGCTCAACGAGGAAGCCTAGAGAGAAAAAGAAGAGTAGGTTGCAAAAGAAAGGAGGGAATGTGAACAAAGTGAAAGTGACGAAGAAGAATGGTGGTACGACGGGGAATGGATTGCATATGCGGAAAAGGTGGGACCATGCCTCAAAACAATCATAATGATCTAAGTTACTGGTTCGGTTTTGGGTTCGGGTTTGGGTTCGAGAACCCAGTTCGCTAGTTCAGTAAAAAAATTTTTTGGGGTTGGGTTAGTTTTGGGTTCGGTAATACAAAAACATATAAAAATCAGAAATATATATATATATATATATATATTTGCAGCAGTAATTAAGTTTAGAATACACCACCATACTAATAGTCAAATAACATAGCAAAAATACACCACCACTTTATACTCAAATGTCATGATATAGATTCATTTGGCATATTTTATTGCTTCCTCTTCAAACATAGGATTTGAGAAGTACGTATCCAAATTTTGGATCTAAGAATGTGTTTTGCATTTGTTTGAGCTGTCAAAAGTAGGTATGCACAACTTGCTTAACCTTCATTGTAAGTCCTAGCTGTGGGTTCCTCTCTCTTTCTTGGGTCTGTTTCTTAGCTTCAATTGGAAAAAATTGGTAAGAGACATTGTTTCATGAGATTACTACAAAGAGATCTATACTCATTTAGGTAGTCCAAATAGCTCGGTCCTACATTCTTCTGTCCCTCTGACCATCTAGGTCTTCTGCTCTATCCAAAATTTAGGCATCAAGGGTCTAGTTACTGATCCTATTATTGTTCTGGTATTATTATTATTGTTGTTGTTTACAAAGTTAATTGCATCACTATTCATATTTTCAACATTTGTGTCAATAACTTGGTCAACTGCTATTGTCCTTGTATAAGTGCATTTAGTTGCTGCTCTATATTAATGTCCTCATGTGAATTTCTTTTATCTTTGTTTGCCATAATTTCTTCTACTTCCAAATCTGCAAATGAAAATCCTTTTGTATTTTCCAAACATTGAAATTCTGGCCTTTTGAGTTCTATCTGATAGCTCTTGTTTATTCTATCACTTGGATGCATACGGAGTGTATTTCTACATCAATCTGTTAGTGATCCAACAGGCTAGTAGGAAAACTAGCTTAGATACCAGTAAAATATCCCTAACTGATTTTTTTGTATTTTTGACAAATGTTTGACAATACTTATGAACTAAATAAATGCAAGAAATTGATTTAATTTGGTCTAACCACAATTCACGCAGCTATAAAAATGAAATATTAATGGTATTCAATTGAAATTTATTTCAACACAGCTACACACGAAGACAACAGATATCTATTTCATGTGTTAGAGGCAAATATAAGGGTTAGAGGGAATAAAATAGTCTTTAAAAGTCAACAAAAGGTCAAAAAATTAATTAGAAATTGCAAAAACACGTTGAAAAAGTCTGCCTGGGCACAAATTCTACCGGGTTCGAAAAAAATGAACCTTGGCCGAACCCACAATTAAGGTTTCGAACCCTGGTCGAACCCACAGTCGATTTTTTGAACCCACAACGAATTTGATTGAACCGGACCCGAATTTCGAACCCGAACCGAACCCCTATCGTACCCAGGCTTCCCAGGGGCGAACCCGGTAACTTAGATAATGGTAGAAGACACCTTCGTTTCCCATGTTGTAAAGACCCTTGCAAATTCTGCCTTTAATTTTTAGTTTTCAATGCTTTGTAGTTTCGTCAAACAATTGTCTTGTAAACTTCCTTTCAGCTCATAAATGTTTCTTTTTGTGTTTTTGGGTTTATGTGAAGATAACATATGTACAAGAGACTCTAATTCCAATATGCTAATGACTGAAAATGAAAGAGATATGCACTACAAATAATTTACTGATTTTTCAAGACTATTGGGTGGCTGGAAATGATATGCAACTATGTTAATGAACATCTACAGCTAAGAGGCATTTTCACAAACACTTAGCATGCAAACTTCTAAACTCTAAGAGACTGAAAATGCAAATACATTCAATCAAATAAGCAGCTACAACAAACTGATATTATTACAAACATGTGTCATGCAATCTAAACTCCTTTATATTGTTGTTTGAAATCTTGAGACTGATTACAATACTTGTCAACAACTTCGATACTAATCGCCCTTTATGAAGAGACGATTTACAATGATAAGCTTCAGACTTAATGACTTGTTGTGACCTTTTCACACATCACCCCATTCAAAATGGGGACCCCTAATTTTTGCTCCGTTCCTCGTCTTTTGGCTTTGGTTTTCTCTCTCTCTCTCTCGTTGTCTCTCTTTCTGTTGACTATCTTTCCGGGGTGTGCCCGCCTTTGAGCTTAAATGTGAGATTCTGACAAAGTCTATAGAATTAGGGTTTGTACTTTTCTGGTCAATTTGAGGTCAAATGGAGTGAATAAGTTGGAATCTGAGCTTCACGTTGCAGTCAGTTTACTTCCATCAGGCTCCCAACTAAGTTTCATCGAATTCCGACTACTTACTATTTTTAGTAAGTGTTCAATTTAGGGCGTTCTCTTAGCACTTTTGAAGTTTCAATAGTCACACTGCATCCAGAACATGTCAAGCTGCTCATCTGCAAGTTTTGAGCCAGAACGGGCAATTGTCTATTTTTAGTAAGTTTAGCTTTCGGAGCAGATTTTAGGGTTTGCATGTTGGAATTTTCTTTGCATGTCTGCATATTCCTTGTGGGTTTTTTGAGACCTTTGCAACGATATAACATGCAAACCAGGATCAGGACTTTTTCAGAAGCCGTCTTCCGAGGCTATCTTTAGGGTTTGCATGTCAGGGTTTTCTTTGCATGTCGGGTGATTCTTTATGGGTTTTTCAAGAGCTACGCAGTGGTGTGACATGCAAAGCGAGATGATCAACTTTCAGGGACTTACTACTTTTGGCAGGTCCATTCCAGCAGCTGCCCAACGCATCAGAACCACAAACAGGGCGAAGTGCAACAAAAACGAGGTCAAACGGAGGTCATTTGATGTACATGCAAGTCAAATTAGGGTTTCCAGCTTCGGGACCCAAAATGAGGGGTAAAATGTTAGAATTTTCGAAAACCGGTTATCCCACTGCGATCAACATCTTTCAAGCTATCCATCGGTAAAATTTGAAGGCAAACGAAGCACTTACTATTTATAATAAGGCGTTCCAGAAATAGGCTAAAAATAGTAAATCAACAGCAGGCGCCAGTGTGAATGGGCAAGTCATCCGATGACGAGCACGTCATTCAAATTTCAAGTCAAACGAAGTTGTGGAGGTCTTCGAAATAGGTAGTTGCTATAAATAGTAAGCCACCTTCAGAAACATGCCATAAATAGCAGGTCAGCTTGAGATGGCAGTGTGAACGGGCTAACAAGGTCATGAAGATCCAGTGTTTAAAATTTCAAATTAGTCTGAGCTTCAGAGATGCGAAAATCAAAGGACTTACTATATATAGTAAGGCGTGGAGAAGCTGGCAGAAGGAAGGAAAAATGGCTAAGTGATGAAGTTTATCCTTCTCCACCCCCTAAATGCGCCTTCAAAGAGAAATGAAGTTTGATGGAGACGAAATTGTCTAAGTCTGAAATCCATCCTTCACCACCCCCTAAATGAGCCCTCATCCTCAGCTGGCTGGCAGATGAAAAAATTTCAAAGGCATGAGATTCATTCCTCACCACATATGAAATGCGCCCACTTCAAGGAGGTTGGTATAAAAAAATTCTAAGTGTTGAATTTATCCACCTCCATACCTCAAATGCGCCCTCAAGGTAATAGAAGTCAAGAAAGACTCTAAGGCATGGACAAATATCCACCTTGACCCTCTAAATGCGTCCACCCTCCTGCAAAGGGTAAATGCGCCCACCCTCTTGCATAGGCTAAATGCGCCCTCACTTCAACTAGGAAAAGACAAATTTTAAATCCTCTTGCACATGCAAAATGCGCTCAAGCTTAAAGAGGAGTCAAGGAGGTCAAAGACGTTGAGAAGTTAATCCTTCACCACACAAGAAATGTGCCCATCCTCCTCCATGCATGAAATGCGCCCATGCAAGAAGAAGGGTCAAGGCAAGTCAAAGGCGTTGAAGGCAAGTGAAGATAAGGCTAAGAAAAGACAAAAGGCGTTGTTAAGTCCTCCTTGACCCCTTGAATGCACCATGCAAGATGAGGACAAGTAAAAGATTCCCAGGCATTGTGAATGCAATAAGAAATATTCCACGGCGTGATAAGAATTAAATTCTCCTACATAGGTGAAATGTGCCCAAAGTGCATGCTAAAGGTAAGGATGAAAAAGCAAGTCAAAGGCATTGAAGTCAAAATCCAGCTCACTATGCAAAATGCGCCCATGTGTAAGCAAAGTCCAGACATATTCTAGGAGGGCGTAGAAGTTAATTTCCTATTCAACATGCTATATGCGCTAAGTCTAAGATGAAGAGTGTTAAGTGAAGGTGGGACGAATAAGAAAATGGCTAAGGCGTTAGTGAAAATGTCCTCAATGTGCTAATTGCGCCAAGGTGAAGGTGAGATGAATAAAAAAATATGCTAGGCGTTGAAATAAAATTCCTCCTTGATGCCTATATGCACCCAAGTTGATAAAAGGATTTAAAATATTTTTCCTAAATGTTAATATTTAAAAATTTCATCTTTAGGAAAATACGCTTGAGCTTGAAGGAGTGATGAAATTTTCTGTGGCATGGGTGAATTGGCAGTGGATACGTTAGAAGGTGCCAGCTTCGCGAAGGTGGTAAACAATTTCGAGTCAGAGCAAGAAAATACGCCTAGAGATGAAGAATGGAAATAAGTTTGGTTGAAAAATGTTTTTTTTCTAAGGTTTAAAAATTCAAAAAAAAAATTAAATGAACCCCTTCGTTTAGGGACACATGAATTTGATGCTTTTCGGAGGAAATTTTCTTCTGGGTATCAGACGTCTGCAATGAGGAATGGATTTCAAGGTCTTCCACAGCTTGCCAAGGATTCTGAGGTGAAGATTTTTGATTGGCACAAGATTGATGAATTTCCTAACGAAAATTTAGAAAAAATTTCTAAGGCAAGAGGGGAAAAAGATGTTGAAATAAAATGCCTTGGCTGATGAATTTGAAGTTGATTGCCTAGGTGAATTTGCTTAAAATTTTCGTGAAGATAGTCTTCTTGAGCTAGAGTTGAATAAAATGAAAGTCGTCAACGACCCAACTGATGAAGTGAATTTCTTAAGGATGCAATTGAAGTTAGTATTGTCAAAAGATGATACGCCCTTGAGGAAGATGAAATTTGTCTAAGGCATGAAGAATGTGAAGCTAAAGTGAAACTCAAATATCAAGATGAAGGTGTCAAGATGGCATGCAGATGTTGAAAAGCTATAAAGAAAGCAGGGTTTGCTAGAAGAGAAATGTTCCGGAGCTCACTCAGACCTTGGAGTTAAATTATGAAAATCAGGTAAGTAGGTTGAGTTTATATTATGAAGTGTTCTGATGCTCTTCTCCTTGCTTGTTTTGCAGGAGGAACGTCGAGACCAAACGGTGATGACTTGAAGTAATGAAGCAAATAGTCCAAGATGATAGAATCATGAAGCAAGTACTTGGAGGAAATGGCTAAGTGTTGGAATTTCTCCTCAAAGACCCAATATGCACCAAACGCAGTTAGGCAAATGGCAAGCGTGAATCCAAGACAAAAGAATCTTCCAAGTTAGGCTCAGGCATTGTCAAATAGGTTAAAAAGTTTCAGCCTTGAAGTTTCAGATCAAGAACGTGCCTGCCATATTGGTCCAAGAAGTTGAAACAGTGTGAACGCGTCTATGAACATGAATCTTCTTGAAAGTGGTGGAAAATTAATGGCTCATTTATTACCCCACTCCTCTTGGTGGTGGTTTTTAGGGTAAATCTCGTTTAGGGCTGAGGTGGCACAATTTGAGCCATCTAGCCGATTGTAATCTAAGTCGTCCGTTGGACTTGGCCAGCTATATAAAGGGGCATCCCCCCTCATTTGTACTTCAGTAGAGTTAGACACTAGATCAGACTAGAGAGTAGAGCAGAGAGGCTTTAGTTGTAATAGCTTAGCATAGCATAGGTTGAAGGAAAAGGAAAGTTTTCTCTCGAAAACTTTGTAAGAGATTGTTGTGAAAACTATTATAATAAAAGATCTTTCATTGAATGGTGAATTCATCTTTGTTATAAGCAGCTAGCAAGGTTTCTTCATCCCTTCTACTTCAAGTAGCGTATAGCAGCGTAATTTTTATTTCATGCAAGTAGATATTAGCTATGGATTTGTGGTGTTAATCGAGGCAACTTCATTTTTATCCATACCACTAGCGGCTTGTTGACGGCAAGTTTTCCTTGTGGTCAACTGACCATAAACTTAACTTCGATTGTGATTCACTTGTTTTAAAGGCGCCGCTCATATACCTTACATGTTGAGTTATGAATTTGAAAACCCTTATCACCTCCCTTGAAGATTGCACCGGAATTGTAAGTTGTCCAACATGAGGTGGAGCAGAGTCTGGTCAAAGTCTGTCGAGATTGATTTCACGTCCCATCTTTAGATAGAACATAAACTTCTTAGGCCCTACACTCAATTTAAATTTAGTTCATTTCTAGTTAGCGTGAAATTATACACTCACTTGCCAACCATCCCACTACATGAAAGCTCTAATCACTGTGATGTCGTTAATCAGCCAACAATTGTAAGTAAGTCCCCTTGAAATACTAGCAAATCACATCGAGCCAAATGAGACTATCCACCGCCTAGAAGGAACCTTAGAGTTGAATGCACGAACTCTCTCGCAATCTTAGCGTGCTGGATACTTTGATCAAGAGAGAATAGGGTAGCCGTTGGTAACTTTATTCTGTGTTGGTGCGGTCACGAAAAACACATCAACATGACTCTATGCAGACCTGATGCTAATGATGAAAGTGTTGCTATGGAAGTGTTTACAAGTTTCTAAATGCAATATCAAATACTAATTAATCAATGCAAATAGACAAAGAACCTGGTCATCGCCCTGGCTGCTCTTAAAATCACGTCCTGGCTGGCCAGCAATACAAAATCCAGCCAACTTCTTACAAATCGAACTACCTTGCCCAGCTATGGAGAATAACCACAAACTGATTGAACTCCTTATAGAAAATAATTTTCTTGATTACAAAGGGCTGCGCCTAGGTTGCTAGCAGAACTACAATTCTTCCCAGCCAACTTTGGTCATGAAACAAATATTCTATCTCAGGAATTGAACTTACTATAGACAAAATGCTGCACCTAAAATATCAATTGGAATATCCCAAAGACAACACCAATTGATGCTATGGAAATCACGTCTTTATTGAGCAATATAAATTCACCCTGGATGATGAGGATCGAATGCCTCAAGTGCCAAATAGCTGCGCAAAAAATTGCTAATGAAAAACTTAAAAATCTGATTTCCAGAGATTGTGCCTATGAGACTTGAAAGACATGAAATTCCTAGTTATTAATTTCGATCTTTCAATGATAATTCTTACTTGCCAAGATGACTGAAGGATAATCTCCAAGCTGCCAAAATTGAGTATCTTCAAGATTGAAACAGTTCTCCAAAAATTCAATGCCTCTTCCTCCAAAATCGATTTTCTTCTTTGCTTTACAAATTTGGTCCTAGACCATTAAATTTGTCAATGATCGAGCCAACCAGCAATGAATTCCTTTTTCAAGTGAAATGTTGATTGCAACAATAAACCAGTTGCTGCATTTATTCAATGCAATAATAAACCAGCTATTGCATGAATCCAAACCCTTGTTCAAGAATGCAATAATACATTAGCTATTGCCTATGTTACTGGGTTCTCTCCTTTTGCCCTGCGTGCCCACTCCTGGAGCGTTTGGGCACGGGTTCTTCCTGGGGAGTGGCTGGGAGTGCCCAGCCACCTCTGGGTTCTCTGTGGGTCCACTCCAAGCGGAGCCACAGAGAACCCAGAGGTGGTTGGGCGCTCCCTAGGAGCTCCCAGTCATGCCCGTGCGTGCCCAAACGCTCCCATGGACTTTGGGCGTTGAAAACAAAAAAGAAATCAATTTTTAAAGCACTTAAAGTGCCAAAAAAACCCTAAAACGCCTTTACAGTATGACTCTATCACTCCTTTAACATTTCATTGCTCTCACAAACACATTTTTCCCTCCATTTTTCTCATTTTGCAGGTTGCTAAGTTTTTGAAGGAGATTGATCAAGTGCAAAAGAAAGTGAGGATAGTGTTGACGTGGTTTTCGCGACTGCACAAACACAGAATAAAGTTTCCCAAAAGATACCCTATTCTCTCTTGATCAAAGTATCCAACACGCTAAGATTGTGAGAGAGTTCGTGCGTTCAACTCCAAGGTTCTTTCAATGCGAATAGTCTCAGTTGGTTTGATGTGATATTGCTGGTATTTCAAGGGGACTTACACAATTGTTCGACAGTTGACAGTAGACAGTGGACTAAGGGCTTTCGTGTAATTAAGAGGATTTGGCAAGTAAGCACAAGTTTCCTAATCCTAACCAGAAGTGGACTGAAATTAAATGAGTGTAGGGATAAGAATGTTCTAGTCTATTCTAAAGCGTGGGACACGGTGATCAATTCTCAGAGACTTCAACCAAGCTTCGTTTTGCCTCACTTCGGACAGCTTCCGTGGAACTGGTGCAATCTTCAGAGGAGTGACTCAAGATGTTCAGATCATGATCTAGCATGAAGATACCATCACAGCGACGCATGCCAACATATAAACCATAATCGAAGTTAAGCCACAAAGTTCCAGCTTTTGATCAGTGAAATAATCCCACCGTCACGAAGTCCGCTTAGTGGTATGGACAAGCCGGGCTCCTTTGTTCAAATCAGTACTACATTCCACAATTACTTAAAAACGGTATGAAATGAAATCTACTTACTTTAAGCTACTTCAAGATGCTACGTGAATTGGAAGGACGAAGAAGCCTCAACTACTCATAACAAAGAAGAAATCACCATCAATGAAAATTCTTTTATTATGAAACCATTCATGACAACTTCTTACAAAGTATTCAATGGGAAGACTTTCCTTCCTTTTCAATCTAAAATATACTATCAACTATCTAATTGCTCTCTACTCCTTCTCTGCTATCCTAACTCTGATCTAATTCTAATGAGATAAACAGGGGATGTCGCTTTTATAATGCTTTCAAGTCCAACGGACGGCTCAGATTACAATCGGCTGGATGGCCAAGATCGTGCCACCTCAGCCCTAAACAAGATTCGCCCTAAAAACCGCCATAATGGAGAGTGGGGCAATAAATGAGCCACTAATGGCCACCATCTTCTAGAAGATTCCCGTTTGTAGACGCGTTCACACTGTTCTTGATCTTCTTCTTGACATTGTTCTTCAACTTTGCTCGAGCTTCCCTTCTTTTTTTTTTATCTTGAGTTATACTAAGTCTCAACACTTAGCCATTTTTCGCAACTTTTCTTCATTCGTGATTGGAACGTCATCTCGGAGTATTTTCTTCATCACCTTAAGTCATCACCGCTTGGTCTCGACGTTCCTCCTGCAAAATAAGCAAGGAGAAGGGTATTAGAACACTTCATAATATAAACTTAACTTACTTACCTGATTTTCACGCTCTAACTTCCAAGCATTCATCGCCTTCACTAGCCAACTTTTTCCTTCTTCATGATTCTTCATGCCTTAGCCAAATTTCATTCTAAAATCATCTTTGAAAGTGCCAGCTTCAACTACATCTTCTTCACTTTTCCAGCTAAGGCGTTGACAATTTTGATTTCATTCATCTCTGGCTCAGGAAGATTATCTTCACAAAGAATTCGAGCAAATTCACCTAGGCAGTTCCTTTCAAATTCATTGTCTGGAGGATTTTACCTTCAAAACACATTTTCTTCCTTAGAAAATTTTAAAATTTCCCTGAGGAAAATTCATATTTTGAGCACCGATCAAATTCTTCATGCTGAAGGCCCCAACGAACTGTGGAAGACTTCGAAATCCATTCATCACAAACGTCCAGTACCCAGAAGAAAATTTTCTTCAGAACGTGCCGAATTCATGGGTACACAACGAATGGGTTCATTTAATTTTCTTGAATTTTGAACCTTGGAAAAATAAATTTTTTTTTTTTTAAACAAATTTAATCCCGTTCACATTTGTGAACATTTCTTGTTGCTTTGACTTGGAAATATTTTGTTGACCCTGTGCAGCTGGCATCATCGAACTCCTTCACCGGCAATCCTGCTCGTGCTCTAGGAAATTTCATCACTATTTCAACTTGGGTGTATTTCTCCTAAGGAAAATTTCCTTGCCTTAGAAATTTTTTTGAATCACTCAGCACTTTTGAAAATTCTGCCTTAGAAAATTTTATTTCATTCTCCAATTCATTCTTCCTGTGAGGAAAATTTTAAATCACCTTGCATTTTGCCGTGGTGAGAAAATTTTATTAACCTCACTTAGAAGATCTTCCTTGAAAGCACATCATACTTAGCATATTTTATTTTTCATCACCTTCAATGCCTAACATATCATATTCATCACCCTACACCTGGCGCATTTAGCACTTAGAAGAGGATACTTCACATCCACGCCTAGCATATTATTTTATCACTTGGCATTTTCAACGCCCAAACAACACTTTGTTTTCACCACACCTTGGGCGCCTAGCACATTTAAATCTCTCCTCTTTGTGCCTTGGGCGAATTTTACACTTGCTAGAAGACTTCACTTCCAACGCCTAGGCAACATTTTTTTTTTTTTTTTAATTTCACCCCCACACTCCTTATTCACCCTTTTACTTACCTCAACTTGGGCACATATCACACTTCATGAAGGTTAAAATATTCAATGCCACTCTTAGTCTATCTTGGGCACATTTTGCATGTGGTGAAGGATGAAACACATTCAAACACTCTTGACTTTTTGACTTTGCATGGGCACATTTGGGAGAGAGAGAAGAATAAAACTTCAACGTGACTCTTGAGCTTCCTTGTTTCGTCTTCACATGCCCTCTTTTGGGCCCATTTCTACATGCATGAAGGATGGGCGCATTTTAATGGGTGAGGAGGATGAAAAACTTTGACCCCTTTGACTTCCTTTATGAACTTCTTAGCATGGGCGCATTTTACTAGTGGAGGATGAAAATTTACACTTAGAAAATTTTGCATGTATCTTTCACCAACTTTTCCTTGGGCGCATTTTGGTATGAGAGGAGAATGAGTTTTATACTTAGAAACTTTTCCAACATGAGACCTTGAGCTGGGCACATTTTGCCATAGGAGCAGGATGAACTTTTGTACTTAGAAACTTTTCCATGCTCAGCTTGTGAGGAGGGCGCATTTGGAGGTGTCTACAAGATGAGATCAACACTTAGAAAATTTCTTGATGCTTCTTGTGCTTGAGGGCGCATTTCACCTGTGGTGGAGGATAAGACTCTTAGAATTTTTATGCCTGGCTTGCCTTCCAGCTGAAGTGGGCGCATTTTCAAGGTGGTGAAGGATGAATTCAACACTTAGCCATTTTTTCTTCGTCTTCGCCAGTTTATCCATGCCTTGCTATTTATAGTAAGTCTTTTGATTCTTGCATCTCTGAAGCTCATAATGATTTGAAATTTTGAGCGCTGGATCCTCATGACTTCATCAACCTGTCGACACTGCTATTTCGGGTCGGCTTACTATTTTTAGCCCATTGCTGAAGGTGGTTTGCTATTTATAGCAACTGCTTGCTTCTGATACCTCCACAGCTCCGTTTGTTTTGAAATTCGAATGGGGTGCTCCTCACCACGTGACCCGTCCGCTGACATCGGCGCATGCAACTGATTTACTATTTTTAGCCTGTTTCCAAAATGACTTACTATAAATAGTAAGTGCTCCGTTTGCCCTCAAATTTTACCAGCAGATAGCTTGAAGAATGCTAATTGCGGTGGTTTACACCGGTTTTCGAAAATTCTGACTTTTTATCCCCCTTTTCAGGCTTTGAAGCTGGAAACCCTAATTCATCTTGCATGCATATCAAACGACTTCTGTTTGTTCTCGTTTCTGCTGCATTGCGATCAGCTCGTGATTCTGGAGTGCTGGGAAGCGGCTGTCGGGATGCACCTGCTAAAAATAGTAAGTTCCCAAATGAGTGGCCATCTCCGTTTGCATGTCACATCACTGCGTAGCTCTCGAAAAACCCATAAGGAATATGCAAACATGCAAAGAAAACCCTGACATGCAAACCCTAAAAATAGCCTATGAAGGTTGAACTCTGAAAGTTGTCATCTCGCTTTGCATGTTATATCGTCGCGAAGGTCTCTGAAAACCCAGAAGGAATCTCCAGACATGTGTTGAAAAACTCTGCATCTAAGCC
>VDFB02151886.1:0-12158 GCA_007258455.2 Sequoia sempervirens | reverse complement strand
GAGAGAATTCTTATACATAATCATGATGACAATCTTGTCCAATAGTGTGATCGTGTCTAAGTTTCTACAACTTTGTCCCAAGTAGAATTAGGTCTATGATACCTATAACACATGTTCACCTAACAATATCTACATTAAGGAAAATGGAGTTGGTTTTAAAGAGCATTGTGGGTCTTGGTATGCAAGAGTTTAAGTTAAGAAATTCTTTGTGCATTGGTCAAGCCTTGAGACTAAATCAATAATTAAAATAAAAGTGACTATGGAGATGGATGCTAATGTACATTTAGAGAGTTCACTATATTAGACCTGCAAAATTACTAGAGAGAAATGCATGAATGTTTTGTTCTAAAACATGTTGTGATAATTCACGACCTAAGAATGATTCCCTTAAATACATGCCCTCAACATAAAATTTTAAAAAACTAGTGTACGGGTGATCCCACAATAGTGGTTTACAATTTTTGGCCAAACTGGACACTGAAATTATTATTTTTAACTAAATCTTCACATTTAGGCACCTATAGCAGCTAAATCGTGAGGAATTTGAAGATGATGCAAAGTAGAGTCTCATCACGTTTTGTCTGTAGATTCTAAAAATATATTTTTTCAAAATTTTTGGAATCGGATTGCACTTCTTTTTCCATCTCCTTCAAAAACTAGTTTTTTTTAGTAAACACCATTTTTAAGGAGTGATACTAACTGTATACAACATAACTTTTTTCCATGAAGGATAAGATTCTAATTTTTTCAAATTCTCTAGATTTTAACTCCTATATCTAGTGCTTCCACTTTGCTGATAGTTTTTTATTGAATAATTTTTTCTTTTTAATCAAGTTTTGAATTCAAACCAATTGGTTAATTTAGGACATAATGGATCGATAACCAGAATTTTTGCATATATTTGTGCCCACTTTTTTTTGTTGGATCATGACTCATTATCTAATGTACTTGTATTTCAAATTTTTTTTGATAATCTACTATTTTTCCATTATGTGCGAATTAACATAGACCTTAATTTTCATGAAAACCATGTTTAATAAAATAAAAAAATAATATAATAAAAACCAAAACATATTAAAATTATATTCCTCCATTTTCATCCTCAACTTGGAGTCTCAAGTCGTACCTATAAGCTTTTTTTGTCTCTGTGGGATGAGGGATAAGGGGGGTCAGAAGAACCCCTGGGTTTGGCTCAAACCCCTTTGCTATGCATTTCTTTTTGTTTTTTGGCAATCAAAATTCAAAGGGGTTCGATCGAACCCTGTTCGTATGAACCCCCAAAATCACTTTTTTTTGCTTTGGGGTCATTTTTGTGAGTTTTCCTTCCTCACTTGAATTGTAAACTACTATTGTGGCTTCACCCGTACACATCATTGGGTAATGATCATGTTTGAAATTATTGGTCATAAAATACAAGTAATTTAAAACTTAGAAAATTGGAATGAGATCACAATCATAATTTTATCCAAGGGATGAACAAAATTATAATTTAAAACCTATGTAGAGAGGAGAATACTTTGAAATATGTATCGAGGATGTTATGAGAAAATTAATGAGGCATATCAAAGTGTTGGAATATATATTAGGTTAGTGAGTCCAACAAAAGAGATGAAAAATGTGGTAGCCATGCAATAAATCATCAACACAAACTATCATAAATTGAGGAAGGAAAAATGTAAGGGTACACAATGCACAAGTTTCTTCTCTACATTTTCCCCCAGTATCTTGTGTGTGAAAAACTAAGTGTGCATTCATACAAAAGTAGAAAAAATTAAAATAGCAATGAGATTTAAAGGATGTGTGTCTTCTAAAATCAAAGTCACTTAGAAAAAATTATACTCCTAACCTATGGAAGTGTGCATGAACTAAAGATGAAATCAATAGTAATTTGCCCCTTCAAATTGTGTATGATATGAAGGAGTGCACACAAATCAAGGAGATAAAAAGTGAAATTAAAATTATGAATACAAATTAAGCGTGTGATAGTGTATGGTATGTAATTTTAAAATTGAGTAAAGAAAGTGTACCTATTATGTACTCACCCATGTGTGTGAGCCATACAATAATGATGCAGGTAAAAAATATACCCAAACATTTTTCCTCTAATGAGGAAACGTGGAGGCACAACTATTACATTAAACATCACCACCCTACTTTCCAAGTGGAAATATCAAGTGAAATCAAACACAACATACAATACACTATGTGGCATGGAGTGAAAGAGACATGTGAATATATTAATCAATAAATCCATTAAAATTGGGTGGTTGTGGTTCTATCTTAATAGGATCAAGTGATGTGTCAAATAAATCCAAGCCCTCATGGGAATATCCACTAGAATGGCATGTTGCATAGAGGATCATGTATGGTTATAAAAGTGGTTTATAATAGTACCCAAGTATGCTATATTCTTTGAAATAATCAACTTAGATGTTTTGTTTTAGATTTAATTTCCTTGTTCTTAATATGATTTAGTGGGTATTCACTTATATCAATATATATTTCTTTTGTATTCATAACATGTATGATAACTTCATTTGTAACATCAACATGTGTGGCGTGTTACCATTAGAAGTCTCATCAAAACTAATATAATAGTTATAAATAACATAAGAAGAATATTTAATCCATTTTCATTTTATTAGACTCATGTTGAGGTACCATAGATGTATCTATATGTGGTCATGAATTCCCTCAACTTATATCATCTTTTATCTATAAGATCTTAAATTTTATTTTTTTGTGTGATGCAATTAACTATGGCATAACCATGTGTCTAATGTTTGAACTAAAAATTAGGTCAAAGATGTTGGACCATGGGGTCACATTTTCCAATTTCAATCTAAGGAGACATCATGAACCATAGGAGAAGGAAGATGCCTATTTGAGGTGTGTTTGGTCATGAAGTGTATGTACTTTCATCAAAACCATTTTTAGTTGTTTGGAAATTGACAAGTTGACTTGGATCAAAGGTGTAGGTGTTCAAACTTAATAGAAAACCTAAAATGATAAAACTATTGGATTTTGAAGGTGGGAAAATACTTTTCAACACAACTATTGTGAATTCACCTCTTGTCTAAAGTGGCGAATTCACTTTGACCATGATTATTTTCAATTGCTTCTTGAAGAAAGCATCAGACTCATAGCAATATAGACATGTGTTGGAATTTGAAAGATTTTTAAAGGTCTCTTTACATTTTTCTACATTTCATCTTCTCTTTGGTGTTAGGGAAGATCATTTACTCCATATACACATTTTTCCATGGTGAACGAATATAATGTAAGTGTGTTTTATCTTGTTGTACATGAAGACACTGCCCATTTTTTCATAGAGGATTTGTATACACTTGTAAGGAATAGGAGATAGTTGAATGAAGAGCTATAAGCTTACTCTTGTTGAGTTTTTCCATTTTATGGTTTCTAAATAGAGTCTTTTGTGTTTTTGAGTCATTATTGTACCTTGCTTGCATTTATATTCTTTGTTGTGGAATAAATGAAAATACTAGACTATAGAAATAACCATGTATGGTAAGAAACAATCCTAATCTATTATGCTATGCTACTTTTCCTATCCATGTATCTTTCCTTTGTCTTCTTTGACTATGAAAAAATCTCATTTTCTTTTGAAATATTGCCTATTAATCATTGAATAGGTAATTTCCATTTATCATTTACAACATTAATAGGTAAAATAAAATTTTATATTAATAATAAATTTTATAGATTTATTAAAACTAATTTTGTTAATAAAATTACTACTCTATTTTAAATCAATTGTGTTGAAAGTCTAAGGATAATGTAAAGTCTATAAAAAGCTTTTTTAGTAACATGGTAAAATCTATTTTAGCATGACTCTTTCCATGGAATTAAAATATTTCCTTAGTAACTTAGATGAGCTTTGCTTGAAGCTAAAATATTTCAGTTCACTTTTGTCACCAATCACTATTTTTTTAGTGAATAAAAACTATATTACTTAATAAAAAGCAACATTAGTCAGTCATTAAAAAGTGGCAAATAAAATGGGACCATTCTCAAAGCCACATAGATAAAATTTAATAGTCAACATGGTACCAAAAATAAAATGATCACATAAAATAAACTTGGACCCAAAAAGGAAACAATCAATCAGAACATCATAATATTATGAAAACATGAGAAAAAACTAAGTAGTAACAACTAGAAAATTTATAGATCCAGAGGAGAGTTCTAATCATCAAGGTTACCACTAAAATTGCGTAGGGAAAGTCCTTTCCATTATCTATCAAATTTCAACCAATGAGAGCATTTTATTCATTCTCTCATGTTTAAGTAGTAGGAACTTTAACATCTTGATTACACCACTTTCAATATTCTAGTGCCAAGGTGAGATATCTAGATCTAGCTAAGGAAAATTTTCTACCCATACAGTAGAACCCAACCATGTTGCTAAGAGAATTTTGAAGAGGACTAGCCATCATAGGGAGGAGACCAACTTGTGTATTAACCACCTAGTGAAGGGTAGGGCCACCTTCAATAGTTTTGGGAGTAGTGTTGGGAGGAAAAAAAGTGAGCATATTTTCAGCTCCATTAGGGCAACTAGTTGTGAGGTGGTGAAGCTCGAGGCACATACATCACAAAACATGAATTGTCCTATTGTGATAATAACTTTTTTCAATGTGCTAGTAGAGAAATTTTATTATACTAGACTTAGATTTGCATTAACATGGTCTAAATCACTAAAGACTTGGTGCTAGTAGAGAAGTTGATATTAACATAATTTTATTAAAATATACTTGAAACCCTATGTTTCCAAATGAAAAATAATATCTCTAGTATAGAAGCATGCCAAAGATACACAAAATTAGTAGGAAAATGAGTCCCATCCCTTAGCATAATATTATGCCAAATAAAAGGATTTTATATAAAGGGTTTAGAAAAGGGTTTGTGCATGCGTACATGACCAAAATAAATGGTTGATCCTTTCAAAGTGACCATAGAAAGGGAATATTGGGTTTGAAACACCTAAGTGTATCAAACATTTGCCCATAGGCAAGCCTTGATACAACAAAAAATAGATGAAGTGAGCTAGTTTGGGCTCCATGAACAATATCCAAATGGTTTGAAACTTCTTACTCGAAATTTAATAGTTTTGGAGATTCTATTTTATTTTCAACGTTTAAACCATTGGAAAGGTGAGGAGAGCCAATTGTATCACTTTTTTAGAGAATATCCACAAGAAGGGGTATCAAAATGCTACTTCCAATCTTTCCACCATGGTTAGTCTATCTCATAGAAACCTTTTGGTCATGAAGAAAATACATAACCTTAATAATATTATATAATTTTGTAGATATGTATTATTCATGTTATTTTTGAGCTTCATATATAGCCAATAAAGCCATGCCAAAGCAATTTATCTAGTAAAAACATTGAATGAATCTTATGCATCTTCTAAAATAATTGAGTGTGTGGAGCTAAGGGGTCTTAGTCAATAATTTGTCTTGGAAAATGATGGTAGGATACCACTAAAGATATTATTGTTTAATAGAGATATAATTTATAAAACCATTGTTGTTCCACATAAGCCAAGGTTTAATGGATTTTGAAGCCTCCTAAATTCTCTTAGCCACAAAAGTGCTACAATTTTGATTAAAATACGATAGATAACTATAGCATGGAATCTTAAGTATTTCTAGTTTGATCTCCCATAAGGAGAACATAAGGAGATGAAATTCCTTAATAAGAGTTTCTAGGATTCATTACCTTCAATAGCACACACTATCCACTTGGCACAAATTATTATTCCCTATATATGAACATTTGTAAGACTTATGCTACTACAATCTTTGGGAAGACAATATAGATCTCAAGCCACACTTTGGAACCCTTTGTTACATAGTCAAAGTTGGCCCAAATAAAATTTCATAGAAGTTTCACTACCTTGTTGTATGATGTACCTTAGAAGACTCCCAACATGAATAATAATGCATATTCATGGCAGCTAAGACTTTAGAACACATTTAAATTTTACCTACAAGTGGAAGTGGCTTGACAATCCAATAAATCATTTTTTTCTAATCTATCATAATCATGGAAGAAAAGGGAATCTTAAGGAACTTTAAGATATTTCCACGATCAATATATATCCACACATAGGATCAAAGCCATTGTGTCTTTCTCCATTGAATATTTGAACTAGATGCTAAATAGAAGGTGTCCAAACACTTGAAAGCTTATTTGATATTATTTTCAATCTCCATCAAAGTGAGAAAGGAATCATTAGTGAAATGTAGCAAGTTGTTAGAGGTTGTTCCCAAGGAGAGAAGCACCTCTGACAAGCTTATGCAAGGGAGCATTAGGAAGAAAGCAACTAAAAACTTTGATAGTTGGGACATAAAGAGAAGACACATGAGGATACACTTGATTGATGAATGAATGAACTTAAAATATTATAATTAGATGTCATTAATAGCAAGAAATTAGAAATATGATTGCACAACATGTTAATTGATTGAATTTTTTTTCCAAACCAAAGGTGTGCAACATGGAAAGAATGGAAATTAAACAAATCATAAGATTTTTAGATTCATTTTTAATGAAAGTTGCCTTCTAGCTAGAGCTATGAGCCTATTCCATACCTTTCAAAATGCAATAATATTGTCAAGAATAAACCTACTCTTGATTAACCTTGTTTACTTAGAGTAGACCACATGTGGAAGAAAGTGGTGGATTTGGAGGTCTAGTGCCTTAACAATAATCTTGTAGTTCAAAATTGAAAAGAGTGGTGGGTGGGTTGATGCTATCACACACAACTCTCTTGATAAGGTCTATATGGCCACTAGTTAGTGCAAATACTACCTATCCATGACTCCATAGCTTAGTTGTATCTTTAATTAGATCATAATTTTTATATGATCATATATGAAATCCTAAAGATTTTATTATTTTTATAGCCCCTAAGATTTAACCTTCATCTATTATATAAATTTAGCTTCATTTCTATGATTTAAATTTTTTTATTCACCTCGAGGTAGTCTTACTTAAAGGGAACTAAATATTCTTTCTTCACCAATTTAGCTTTAGATACAACAATTTTTCGTTTTCAAACTAAACATGTGATCAATAGTTTCCCAAATGCATTCTTGTCATCTATCTAGTGTAAGATCCCATGTTTGAAATATTTTTAATTATAGCTATATTTATGTGACTAAATTGTGTATTAATGATATGGATTGGTATCCATAAAAGGGAAAAATTAGTTCATGGGAATAGAAAACTAAATTGAGAAATAAGGAATAAGAATTGCAAGCACAACTCTAGCAAACCTAAAAGAGAACAAAAATAAGTATTAAAGAGAAAATATATAAAAATAAATTATATCTTTTGACATCTCATAGGTCTCATCATATATGTAATATTGACATCAGGTCGCTTTCTATTCAATTTTGAAAAAAATTATGTGAATAAATAAGCTTTTCTCTAAGTGTAGAGCATTGTGGAGGCAAAGTTTTTTTGTTAGATGTTGGCAAAGATTAAGCATCTCTTGAAAAAAAAGAGTGAAGCATCTTTGATCCTCATAAGTCATAAAGGTCTCAAGAGAGTTATATGAGTCAATAAGGAGGCAAAAGAACCAACCCTAATCTCATAATAAGAAGAGCATCTAAAAACAAAATGATTCTCCATTTTAGGCTTCATCAAACAAATGTAAAAATATGATACTCTTAAGAGATACAAATATTGATCTCTATATAAAGAAAGTGCGGACAAACTTTCAATTGTGTCAAAAAGACCCTCAAATCATAAGACAATGGAATTTAATATAATCTAGAAACTAGGTGATCCCATCCTCAAAATAAAAATATATACATTATAATAGAAACTTTGAATTTTGTTTTAAAAAAAGTTTTAACCACTTGAATTGTAAGATTTTTACAATGTTAGATTAAACCTTAATCATACAATCTAAAGTAGTTGTACTGCCATGCATTCCTCGAGCTATTTCCTCGTATCTCTCTAGCTCTGTTTTGGCAATATCTAGGACAGTCCTTTGTTGTTTCCAGCTCATTAGCTCTCTGAATACCTGTGTGGCAGCAGCTCTGGTTATGTTTCCAGCTTTAAAGCTTTGATATGTCTATTGTTGTTCAGGAGTAGTCTCTCTCAGTTTTCAGTTTTGTTTTTACTTATATTCGCTGCTCTGAGACAATTCAGCTTTAACCTATGACACACAATCTTTATCAGCTGTATGTATTCGACTGTCAGTCTATAGTCTGCTAGTTTTCATGCATTCTTGAGTTAAAGAAACATACGAGAGAGATATTTATGCTGGTGATTTGTAATGTTGAAGCTTTAAAAGCTTTCTTTTACACCAATTTTACTTTTTTATAAAATCTGTAATCACATGTATATAAATTAGAGGAGCTAGTGTACTTTAAATAAATTATTTAAATAATGACAGGGTTACACTTTCCTTCAATGTTACGAACAAATCGTCACTCACTCTATATAGAATGAGATTCAAAACATTATTAGAGAAGCTAACTATTCGTTCACAAACTAACAAACTATGTTCAACTAGATCATTCAAGAATATATCATCTCAATCTCTATGTAATTCTAAAGACAACAACTTGAATAAAATATAGGAACCTAAAAAAATGTTTTAGTGAGAATAAAGAGAAAGACGAGATAAATGAAGAGAAGAATTGACAATTCAAGAATTCAAAGCACAAATGAGACACCATGTGAATGAGATGGTGACATATGATCATGCAAGAACATCTCAAGATGATCAAAGTATACTAATAAGAAAATGAATGTATCACAAGAGGTGTTCAAGATTGTGATAAAAATATATAAAGATTGTTGGAAATCAAGGTAGAAATGCAACAATATTAACTTATACAAAGTGATGCAAATTTGAAATTTTGAATCAAAGATAATCCACTTAAGTGGTTTATGTGATGACACATTCAATATATAAAAGTATAAAATTAACAATACCACATATGACACCAGATTTACGTAGAGAAACCCTTTCGAGAAAAAAACTATACACAAGAAAGAAGGTAAGAATTTTATTAATCTTCAAAGAAACTTCTACAATGATATTCTTCACTACTATTCTTTGAACAATCTAACAACACTTGGATACTTGCAACTCAACATATGAAACTAACTCAAGGTTCCAATAGATAGAGATTTGTGAGAGGGAAAACCATTGTGGTATCCTGAAACAACAAGTTAAAACCACTTAGAAAAACCCTCCCTTAGTGGACAACCCATAAACATAGTAAAAATAATTTAATGTTCGCATGGCCTTCACACGAGCACGTAACCCATAGTCGATGAAAAATGGTCAATCTCGAGTGCTCCATTACTCTCTGATGGCTTCAACAGCTCCACAAATAATATATGCAATTACATGCAAACTTGGGCACCCAACTTTGGATGACATGCAAATGACAAATACCAACATGTAACCACATGCAAGTCAAATTGACCCCACTCCCAAAATTGATGCCAAGATGGAATATTCCTCCATTATTCCTTGTAACCATCACTGACAAGTGTCCACCTTTATGAATGCAATTATAATTTGTCATAGGTAAATAAACACTAAATACTTAGTCTCCCATGTCCCCGAGAACACTTTCCAAGGAACTTGGAGACACATGAAATGACTTAGGATAGCAATTTTAATGTCATCTATCCTAACAAAGATTACCATGATAAAAACCTAAAATATTTCATTGATGGATATATGGATAAGCCGTATGCAATGGAAAGTGTTTCTTGATAAATACAATTAGGTCTTAGACATATAATCCCAAGTTTGAAAAAGAGAAAAAATAGAGGTGAGGAGTATGCCAATGATTATAATGGTATTTTGAAGGTTTACCATCATACTTGCATGAGAATTAGATAGATGGGTTGAATTTTGTTGGTTTAAGTTATTTCTTTACATGCCTTTTCATGAACTACAAAGAGCTATCATACTTGATGATGATTCAATTATATTAGAGTGCGTGTCAATTATAATCCTTGGCCATTGTGTGCAATAAAGTTGTATTCTACATGACATTGAAAACCATAGAGATTAAGAAGATGAGGGTGCTTAAGAAATACAATGAAGCATGACAAAACATTATTGGGAAATCATCTCAAGGCTTCATCATGGGTAAATTATGGAAATAACATAAAAAAATATGATGGGTAAAAGATATATATTCAACTAGATAAATTAAATTTATTAGCACCATTCAAGAGAATGAGTCACTCGTATCTAGATGATGCAACATATAATATATCACATTGAACCTTAGGTATTGATAAAAAATTAGCATTTGATACAATCATGACATAGTATCATCAAGGTCTAAATGACATTCCATTGTGCATGATAATTAAAGGAACGATAGGAATAGTGAAATCATATCTAATCAACACT
The DNA here is from genome assembly GCA_007258455.2 of Sequoia sempervirens. Lineage (NCBI taxonomy): Eukaryota > Viridiplantae > Streptophyta > Pinopsida > Cupressales > Cupressaceae > Sequoia > Sequoia sempervirens. The sequence goes on along the minus strand of VDFB02151886.1, from coordinate 1,732 downwards.
AGAACCATCAATATTTGTAATGGTGGAATTTGAAAGTTACTCCAAAATGTCATTTGAAGATGCACTTCCAAATAAATATTAATCACCCCATTATAAAAGGGGTTGAAATTACAACTATGCTTATGTTAGCTTGGACCCTATAATAATACACAAACCACAAGGCTTGACTCTTTTCAAAGAAACAATTGATATAAGACAAAGAGCAATGATATGATTAACATTTGTGGAAATCTCATATGTTAAGTTTGTAGATGGATTAAGATTCTTGCCAACATTTTTATTCATCTATTATGAAAAGGTAAAAATATGGAAATAACTCTAAAAACTAAAAGTTGAGGAAGATAAACAAGAAAGTCTTTGGAATTACAACAGTGTTATATATTTCATGTATATTGATATAATAAATTCTTCTATCAGATGCCTACAACTCCTTTAATGTGATGTACATTAAATTTGTATAGAGATGATAAATATTGTTGTTTAATGTGATGGATATTGCACATTTTATTGAATATGATGTTTCGTAATGCTTAATTAATGTCATGTATATTTTGAATTTGAATGAATGTGATATGGTTCAATAGTTGTCAAGGGATTTTTTGTTAATATAGAAAATACAATTGGAAGCATAACTAATATTATATAGAATTTATTTCCTTGATATTTTTCAAAGGAAAATATTTTGTTCATTGAAACAATATTGGATGTTGAATTAATATTTTCACGTGTCATTCTCGTAGGTGATAATAACATAGATATATTAAATACATCTATCTAAAATATGTCAAGAGATATTAGTCTTGAGGTGCCTATTTATTCTATGTAACATATTCAATATAGACTCCTTGAGACTGATATCTCTTGACATCCTTTAGATAGATGTATTTAAAATATTTATTCTAGTGTAAACTACTTGATCTCAATTAATATAAAAATAAGATCATAAAACAAATGTTTAAGCTATGACTCCAATTAATCTAAAAAATATATCATAAAATGCATTTTTTAAACTAAATAAATTAGAACTTAAATAATTTAAGTGATTATTAGAAAAAATTATTTTAGAATGTTCTACACACAAGATGAACATTTGAGATGATATTCTTTGATAAAAAGTTGAGATCTTAGGGTGAAGCCACATATGGTTTACACTTTTGAAGAGGAAGGAAATTTAATTTTTCCCATTCCTCATATCAAATGGGTTCGGCCGAACCAATGAAATCCCCTATTAAAAAATCATACTGAAGTGGGTTCGGCCAAACATGGGTTTGGCCGAACCCCTTTAGTATGGCTAAAACAAAAAAAGCTTTCATTTAATTTCTTTTTTTAATTGCGTGGATTGGTGGTTCGGCCGAACATGGGTTCGGTCGAACCTTAGTTTGACCAAACCTTTCCAAGATGTTCGACCGGACACTTGTTCGGCCGAACCCCTCTTTTTTCACCCTTGCTTCCTAAGGCACCAGAATTGTTGAAAATTTTGCGTTTCGAAGCTCGATTTCAAAATGAAAATGGAGAAGATCTCAAAAACCCAACTAGTATCAGGTTCCCCTCAAAACGACCTATCCAACGAATATAATTTTAGTATGTTTTGATTATATTATCTATCTATTTTTTAAGTTTTATTAAATATAGGTTTTTCACTGAAAACAAAATTCTCTGTTCTGCACAATTGGAAAAATAGAAGATTATCAAAAAAAAATTAAAAATATGAGTGCACCAGATATTGGAGCCC
>VDFB02151885.1:0-36700 GCA_007258455.2 Sequoia sempervirens | reverse complement strand
TGCTAAACAGTATGTGGAGTCATCAACTCCTTGAACTTCATAAAACACTCCTGTGCCTCAGAAGTCCAAACAAATGCCCCCTTCTTCATTAAATCTGTCATCGGGGCTGCATGTCATGAATAACCATTCACGCATCTACCAGAATCCACACAAACCGAGAAACCCTCTCAACTGTGTCGGGTTTGCCGGTGTAGGCCAATCAACAATGGCGCGGATCTTTTCAGGATCCATACGCACTCCATCTGCACTGATAATATGACCTAGATATAGCAATTCGGTCATCCCCAAGTCACACTTGGATTCCTTGGCATACAAGGACTCCCTCTCCAAAATACTCAATACGGTCTCCAAATGAGCCAAGTGCTCCTGCCATGTCCTGCTGTATATGAGGATATCATCGAAGAAGACTAACACAAACCTCCTCAGCAATGAATGAAAAACCCTGTTCATCGTAGACTGAAAGGTAGCTGGCGCATTAGTGAGCCCAAATGGCATCACTACGAACTCAAAGTGCCCACAATGACATCTGAAGGCTGTCTTCTCTATGTCCTGCTCACGGACTCTGATCTGATGATAACCCGACCGTAAATCAATTTTGGTAAAGTAGCAGGCACCATGGAGCTCATCAATAAGCTCGTCAATCCTCGGTATCGGGTACCTGTTCTTAATTGTCCTCTTATTCAGGACCCTGTAATCAATGCACATGCGTAACGTTCCATCCTCCTTCTTTACCAAGACAACCGAAGAAGCGAACGGTGATTTGCTAGGTCGAATGTGACCCATAGCAAGTAACTCCTTAATTGTCTTCTCTATCTCATCCTTTAACCTCTTAGGATGCCTGTAAGGAGTTATCATCACGGGCTTAGCACCCTCTTCGAGCTCAATAATGTGCTCTATGCCCCTGTCTGGAGGTCTACCTGGCGGAATATCACTGAACACCTTATCATGCTTAATCCTCAACTTCTGAATGTCCAGATGATATTCTATCTTTTGCTGTCCCTCCTGTATAGGTGCTAAATGACACTCGGCAGCCCACTCTACCATGTCGTGACGCATGAGCCGCTCCATCCGGCGAAAAGAAATTGTTTTGATGTTGCTGTCCCGTATTGCTTTTAGTATGTGAGTCTTCCCGTCAACATCAAAACGGATCTCCATGTCCTTGAGACGAAGTGTGACCTCCTCCAATGAATGTAACCACTTCATTCCCAAAACCAAATCAATGTCCCCCATATTAACAACATAGTAATCTGCCTTGAACTCATAATTGTTCAAGCGTAAAGGGAGATCCTTTATCATGCGTTCACATCTCAAGGTGTATCCATCAGCCACAGTAACCCTAATGCCCTCGAACTCCTCAGTGATGAGTCCGCGCCTCTCAACGAATCTAGCATCTATGAAATTATGCGTGGCTCCTGTATCAAGTAGGGTAATGACCCTCTGTCCTGCCAACACACCACGAATCCTGAAAGAACCCTCCTGTTGAATGCTAGATAAACGGGCCTCCTGTATCTGAAGCTCGGGCTCTGTCTCAGCTCTAGGCTCTGGAGCCTCTGACTCTGAATCCTCATAACTCTCCTGCTGTTCGGAATTTTCTGATTCTGAGTCCTCGTAGTACGCCCACATCACTCGATTTTCCTTGCCCTTAGGTCTTAGAGGACAACCGTGATTGGCGTCATAAGGTCCTTTGCAGTAGAAGCAAAGCTTCTTCCTACGTAGGTCATTAAGGGCTTCACGATCCAAAGGTGGGGCTGCTGATTTACCTTTTGAATCGTTTCTAAAGTCTGATTTTTCTTTGTTAAAATCAGATTTATCCTTATTTCTGTTAAAACCCTTATTATCCCTGAATGATGAAGAACCTCTGGAGTTAAATCTACTAGAAGGTGTCGCTAACTCCATGCTTCGTGCTTTCTTCATCGCCTCCTGTAACGAAGGAGGATCAAAAGCTTTGATCCAACCTCGCAATGGCTCTGTCAAACCCTCCATGAAGAGCACTACCAAACGCCTCTCTGAGATGTTAGGGACCATAACGGATAACTTCTGGAAGTCACCAATGTAGGTCTCTAAACTGCCACTCTGCCTCAACTGCGCTAAGTCTCTGAAGTAGGTTTCCGGATCCTTCCTGTCAAACCGCTCAACTAATCTGTCCACAAACTCCTGGTATGTAGTGATCCTGTCATGCTGTAAGGTTACCATACCATGGTGCCACCAATCGTAAGCCACTCCCTCGAGATGCAGTGTAGCATATCTGATAGCATCTCTCTCAGCCATCGGGCGTAGTGTAAGGAATGTATCTAGTTTGCTAATCCATGCTTGGGCTGTCATCTTACCACTCCCATCGAACATCGCCAATGTGAGCCGGTTTGTAGCATGTTTTAGATCGTTATTCTGGTGCCTAGGTCTCCAATCCTGTCGACCTCTGTTGTGTTCTCTCCTCTGAGTAATGAAACGGTCGAAGGTAATCCGTTCTCTGACATCTGGTGGTACTAACTCCCACTCCTCGTTCGCTGCCATAAGCGTATCAGCGAACAACTCCTCGCGCTCCTCACCTAGTATAGCCTCATCAAGCTCCTGTCTCGTGAAAGTAGGCCTAGTAGGCCTATCTGCTGTCCGTGACACTATCCTAGGAGCTCTCCGTGACCCTGCCTCACTCCTGTCATCGTCACGATGTGGTGACGGTCTCCTAGAAGTACCCAATCTCTGAAGTGCGATTGCCACTTGCTGTAATACATCATCGGATCGCCGTTGGCCTGCACGAAGATCTCTGAGTGCATGCAAGACCTCTGCATCATCCTGATCTCTAGTGTTCTGAGGAACCTCGTTCCTAGGAACATCTGTTCTTTCTGCCCTGTCATTCCTGTCAGCCATATTTCCCGGCTGCCGGATCGAACTCTGTTGTCTATCAATCAGAGCACGTCTGCGTGTGTAATACCTGTGTGACCCAATCTGTTCTGGCTGCATAAGACTGCTAAACCCTTAGGATGGCAGGATTTAGCTCTAATACCACTGTAGAAACCCTAGTTTCCTCTGTTATCAGATCTGACGGTTTTTGTTTGTTTTTCTGACGTTTTTTTTATTTTTTTGTGATTTTTGGGTTTTTTGCATGAATTAAAGAACAATGCGATTTTGCTTGAAAAAGATAATAAATTCAAATAAAATTGCTATACTGCCTTTATGGATGGAAAATATAGTATCTAAGAATGGCGTATCGTTTATTGAACCTCTGAAAGTACTACAATAAATATCTGGTAGCATGCACAGGGTAATAACAATGTTTTAATGAAAGAACCTGACAATGGCGGCTAGCTGGTAAAATGATCTGATCTGGTACGGCAGCAGCAATCTTGTCCTTTTTCTCCTGTCTGGCAATCTCCAGTGCTTCCTGGTACCCTAGCGCCCACTCTGATGAAGTCAGATGATGAAGTATGAAGGCGTTTTGCTCTGAAAGGAAGAAGACGGCTTTTCTGGTACAGTACGGCCAGGTACAGTTACGGCTGTGACAGAAACAGCAATTAATGATTTTGGACGGCCTTCTCTATAACTTTCCAGATCTCCAAAATATGTACGCCTTGATGAATGAATGTCTTCTGAATGAATAAACTATCTGAAACTCTGTAAATAAATAATCTCTAAAGATCAATGATTTCCTCTGGATGAAGAAACCTCTGCTGGCAATAAATCAAGTGTTATTTCACACCCTCTAAACTGCTTCCAATGGAGATGGCTCGTTCCCCAAGGACTTCGAACTTGAAACCCTAAAGCTTCTTGCTCAGATCAAAGTTGATCAATTTTCAAAATCAATAATCATCATAATTGGCTCAATTCCCAATGCAAAGCCTATATCTCTTGAAAAGTGCGATTTCCACAAAGATAGGGAATCATTAAAATTCGAACCTTTAATTCTTTTCATATTTCCATAGTCTCAGCCAAATTTTAATAATAAAATATAATTGTCAATTTGGCCCCTCTAATGATGGCGACCCCCTCAATTAAGAATCACTTAAGTTATAATATAATATTATAACTTTATATTATAATCATCAAATAATTAATATTTAATTAATACAATCAAATATTAATATCTCTCTTGTTATTCATCCGATGACTGATCCGTCTGAAGCTGACGAACACTGAAGTGATTCTGAACACTGCCAAATCCATACTGCTAAAAATAGCAGGGGTCCCACACCGATTGCCAAGAACTGCTAAAAATAGCAACTTCTGCAAGAAGTCTCCGAATGAGCCCGAACGAAAGCCAACTGATCAAGAAATGCTAACTAATTGCTGAGCCAAGCTCCAACGTGACCCTCTATCCAGTCTATCAGCCTACGAGGGTCGTATGATAGGCTAATCCTGTGCTCCGAGAGATGTCACTGAGAAGGGGACATGACAGTGAAACAAATTTGAATATAACAAAATTGCAAAAGAAAACCTCTTCATCTAAGGAAGTATGCAAAGTGTTTGAGAAAATGTGCATGAAGAGAAATGCATGATTTTGGCGAGATTATAGAGGGGTTCTTACAGTTAAAGCCACAATTATCTGATATATGATTGACATTAGGTTGTATGGTGAAGTATCTACAAAATCAACTTCAAATGCTTTCTCTATCAGTCTCATTTTGCAATGATATAATTATCTCTTTGATGGTTCTATCTTTCCTTAATACATAAGGATCGTTAGGCTTGCAATTCACACTAATAAGTCCTTAGGAATAGATATAAGAATTAATTCATGGGTTATGTCTCATTATGACAATGCCTATATTTCTGACCAGACAAACAGCTGAAACAAAAGGGCCAATGACCTAATATAACCTATTGGTTGCAATACAGGTACAACCTCCTAAGAACAACATAACAATTTATTGAATTACATAATATCTTATACTCACCCTTTAATGACTAAATTAGATACACTAAAGTATTGTCATTAGATAGGTAGTTTGCTATACGAAATTCAAAAAGCTTGCAAGTCCCGTAGCAAATGTGAAACTCATCTTCAAGTGTCCTTATGTTCACCATTCCATCTCACCAAAGAAAATGGGTAACCAGATGCTATTACCACTGAGTAAACTAGAAATGGTGCTAAATAGTGGTTTCACTTGACTTAGACTCCATATCAAATTTGTCTCAACTTATGTTGGATTTTAAGTTCTTTATCTATTTGTTGTTAGAGTGATCAAAGCTAACACAAATGAGTCATATTAAGTTAGGTAAGGTCAATATAACTAACTGAGTGTAGCTCCCAAGACAAAACAACAATCAAGTGCTATTTTGTACCCTCCAAGGGTACACTTATGTTAACATCCTAGATGTCTAATACTTGACACTCAATGTCCAATGACATTCTTGCTGTGCTCGAGTTGATTCAAGAGAATCACCCTTCAACCTTAAAGTTTTTTAGAAAATCCTATCAATGAATGACCCTTCACCACAATTGTGGTTGAATTCCTAGAGATACGCTTTTACAGCCTTCTCCATAGCATGTCAATCCCTCTAAAAACATCTCATGATGGAATTGCCATCACGAATGACTTAGAAATACCATTTTTCACAATTGTCTCTTACTTGTGCCATTTCTCTAACACACCCCAATGTAATGAAATAACTTACACAAGAGAAGAATATAATAGGATATATGTTACAAATACTTGATAATACTTGAGAATCATAAGCCACTTCGAGGGGGAAAATCTCCAAATATAATAGGAACACAATTTGCAATATGGTGATGATAAACTAGCCACTAGCTCCTATGTATACCCTACTTATGCCTTGGTCACCACCCAAACCAACTTGGATACCTAAATTTAACATCTAAGACAACTTAATTACGTAAGATAGACTATAATAAAGATCGTATATCTTAATTAGGACTTAACATAGCCACAAGCCAACTACTCATAACCCTATGCACATTATAGGCGTTGTCCTCGACATTGATCAATTGTCAATGCTTCTGCACAAAAACTTCATTTTCCCATGTGGCAACTTCAACTAGCAAATCCTTCCATCATGAGATGGATCTTCCCTCTACATCTAACCCAGGTAGCATTATCTATTGAAAAGTAGGAGGTAGCACTATCTATGTTGAAATTATATGTTGATCATCTTGTTGCTTCACATTGTTCTATGAATTTGTGATGCTTTCCTTGCAGCTAGATAATACCTCTTGTTGGTGTTGAATGTGTTTCTCCTTTGCTCTAACCTTTTGGTGTACCTTCAAAAAAGAGGTGAAGAATGGTAGATGGCACCCTAGCACTAATTGAATGGCCTGCTTAGGATCTCTTTTGGGAGGCCATCCTCTTGCCCCATCTTTCAAAACAACTTGTGAATTTAGCAATGTAGAATATTTGATTGTTGCACTTCCAGTGACAATAATTCAGCCACACCTCTATCTACCTACTTGTTGATCATCCTTTCCATTTAATTTTAGCTTACTATCTATGGAAATTTTGCTTGTAACCCATTTAACTCAAATGTTTTACCCTCTAAGTGAAATCACATGAACTCTTTGAAGAGCACAAACATATACTGGAAGGGGGGGTGAATCAATATATCAACAAACTTTTACCCTCTCAACTTTATCAACTTTTAAACTTCAACACAGTATCAACTATGCAATAAGACACAATATGAGCAAGTTGACATCAACAATTGTCTTTTATGTTTTTATATGAAATTACAAGGATTGTAGGCACCAACCTACTTAAATCACCAATTTTGTAGTTTAGTAGGCACCAACCTACAAGGAGCACCAACCCCTTAAACTGTTTTAGTAGGCACAAACCTACAAGGAGTAACAACCCCTTAAACTGTTTTACTAGGCACCAACCTACATGGAGTACTAAACCCTAAAGTTCCTAGGCACCAACCTACTGGAGATACTAAACCCCACTTGCCAAGTACCAACTTAGCAAAGATGATAACTGAAAGAATAATGTTCCACCTTCAATGTTGCTTCTTCAACGGGTGATGGACAATTCTGATCTTCACCAAATATGCAATAAACTTGCCCTTGTATTGCCTTCAATTTTCTTCACAATTCTCTTCTCAATCTGCTGAAGTCTTCTTCTAGGATGTGCTATAAAGATTTTTCTTTTATCTCAACCTAACTTCTTCTTTGTAGGTTCTCTTTAGTGTTCACACAAAATATTTTATCTTCTGATTTGATTCTATGTTCTCATTCTCCACTTTCATATTCAGAAATTTGCCTTAGATTCCTCTTTATTATCTGCCTATATATGTTTCATATGTCTGCCCAAATACACTACATAATTTTGCTTAATCACACTTCACAACTCTGCTCAAATCTACTTCATATATCTGCATATATTGCCTTTAGATCTACTGGTGTTTATATGGTTTTCTTCTTAACTTCACACCTCACACTGAAATGATATTCATTTATTCACACTTATATTCTTAGAATAAATCTGATCTGCACTTCATAGTGCTGCTGTTTCTCTCTATACTCAGAAGTTATTCATTCGATACATCTCACTTCAATATTTCCTTCATACATTTGCGTTGGTGTTTATATGATAGATCATCTAATCTCCACACACACACAGCACACTGATTCTTCTTCCTTTCTTAATCAAAAATCATATTCAATAAATTCCATTCCTCGATTCTTCTTACTATGATCTTCAGATTATATTCATTTTCACTCAACACACCACTCACAGTTTTTGAATATCAATTATATATATATTCTCCATATGTTGCATCCTCTAATGGAAGGACATCTCATTAGAGATCTGCCTCTTCTAAACAGTATCACTCAAAAGATGACGTCTCTTTGTAGAATCGCATCCCTTTATATAAGTTTTAATCACAAACTGTAATGCACAACCAGTTTGTACCTGTTTAATTAGTTATTTTGGCTTATGAATCTGAACATGAAAATCTTTCAACCCATCGTATCATTTCCTTGAATAATCACGTCCTTTGATGCTTTTTCAAATTTAATAAATCATTGTTCGACTTTAATATTTGCTTTGATGAGATCGCACCATTTAGTGATGAAGCACTTCTTTTCTGAAGTCGCACCCTTCCATACTTAGCATTTGTAAAAATGTATTTCTTCAATAATCGCACCTTTATCATGATTACTCTTTAATGAATTTGCTTTAAAACAAATCGTTCTTTCTCAAGAACTAGATCATGTTACTTGAGAAATAAAATCACATCTCCATCACTTCAGTATTTTAAATCATGATTTTTCAAATATCAACAACAGTATTGGATCATTAACATTTGTTTAAGGATATTTCCTGAGTAAACAAGCAATCTGTTTATGATCGCTTCTTTCAGGATGTTTGATCGACATATTACTGTTGTATATATTAGAAACTGATTTCTCAAAGATTCTATGCCTTTAAACACGTCCTTCATTTTCAGAAAATCAACGTTAATGTCTTATGATCACCAATGTTGCTTCTTCTTTCACATTTGATGAATCTGATCCACAATACCTACTTATCCTCGCATCCTTTATTGATGATCAATGTTGCTTATTATATGAGGCCTGCTCATTAACACGTTGCAGCTCTCCTTAATCTTGCTTCTATTTACCGATGCTTGTGTCACTCCACAATATATAGTGCTATCCTTTTTCTTTCAATCTTACAAACCTTTTCTCTTATTCCTTTCACATCAAAGACAATATTTCTATTACCAAATTCCTTCAATACTAATGACAACTTTAATTTTGCTTTTGACATCAATGACAATATCTTTGCCAACAATCTATACTAAGTGCCTTTGACATCAATGACAATATTTCCAACACTCTTGGGCGTTCATCTAAATTGTTCCCAAAGTATTGGCCACTATATTCCCAACATAATGTTTGCTCCAGCCATGGGGATAGCACACATAGGATAGTCAAGCATGTAGTCTCCCATAGTGTGTTTAATACTATGGTATTTCCATGAACAACTAATTGAACCTCCATTTACAACCATAACCTAAAATTTTGGGGTTGGGTAGACAAAACAGTTCAATTGTTTTTCCAACTTACTATTAATGAAGTTATGAGTGCTCCTTGAGTCAATCAATACTATTATCTTCTATTTTTTTAGGGAACTCAATATCTTAAGGGTTTGCGGGATGCTAATACTTGACAGAGAATAGCAAGAGATAGTTTGTTAGACATCTTCTTTGTTTTCTACCACCACCATTGCCTCTTCTTCATCCTTTTTCTTCTTGTTAGACATCTTCTTTGTTTTCTACCACCACCATTGCCTCATCTTCATCCTTTTTCTTCATCATAAGTGTCGTCAATGTAGAACAATTTCTTCTCAACACATGTATTTCCACTATATTTTCCATCAAAGTTGAAACATAACCCTTTTGCCCTTTTTTCCTCAATTTGTTGAGGTGTCAATCTCATAGGTTGAAGAAATGATGATGTATGGGTCCTTGTAAGAGACCAGGTGTCTCTCAACCCAAACCCTTCACGAAATATGCTGATTTTGTTTGTTTTTGTATTTTTTGTGTTTTTTATTTAAGAGTTTTTGCAATAAACAAGAAATTGCGATTTTGCTTGAAAAGGACTGCAAAAATAATATAAAATACCAATAGCATGAAAACTACAGAATATCATTCATATATCAAAGCCAGATGGTTTATTGATCATTTGGAATGATTACACTGTGATCTAACAACATGCACAGGAAAACAATAGCATTTATTATGGAAGAACCTGGTTATTGCAGCCACTTTGAGATGAAGATGAAAATGTACGGCCAGCTCCAGAACAATGATCTCCAGGCTCAGAAACAGAGAGACAACCCCAAGAACCCTAGGCGCCCTTACTGCAAAAGACTAGAAGTGAAAAGACCAAGCGATTTTCTCAGAAGGAGTACGGCCCTTGCTGGTACAACAGTACAGCCCCAGCAGCAGCAGCAATAAATGTGGTACGGCTCCCTTGTAGAATGTGCCTGAACTCTGAGAAATGACCCCTGTCAAGTCACCTTCAATAACTAATCAAAGATCTTTGTATATTCTTCTGAATCGATCCAATAAGCTCAAACTGTAACCTCTGTGTGAAGTCACCAAGTAGACAATCTTCAACTGGTATTGCACAGCCTCAATATGCCAGATCTTGAAGAGGTATAGTTCTTCAAAACCAATTGTCTGCTGAAACCCTAGGTTTTGCAAACTTCAATGCTCAGAGCAAAAAAAAGACAAATTGAATAATCATAACATAAGAGTTCGATTTGTCTTGGCAGTCAATATATATGCCTCTTTCAAAAATTCGACCCAAGCTCTCTTTTAATAATCATTTAAATAAAATGATTAATTATGCCTTTTTTCAACTTAGGAAAAAATGAATAATAAATGGCGTCCCCATAATGAATAAATTCATTATAACAAATATTTCACTTTATTATAAAGTATTAAAAATACTTTATAATATGCCATTAATTATTAATATTTAAATAAATTAATAAAGTGACTTTAATATAAAGTCAAAATATTAATTATTCAATAATCATTAAATACTCCGTTATTTCCCATCTGATCATCGAACTGACAAACTGGGTCGACTCTGAGCTAACCAGCTGAACCAGGTGCCCTGCCCAAAATAGCAGCTTCCGCCTATCTGACTTTCTAAAAATAGCAAGTCTCTGAAAAAAAACTCTCTGAAGGATTATGCGAAGGCCCAGCCTGAAACAACTGAAAGAAGGATGCTCCTGAACACCGGGTAACTGCCTCAAATGATCCTCTACACACATCTGTCAGCCTACGAGGATCAAATTAATAGGCTAACCACATATCCAGCTGCGCTGACTAGGATGGGGACATCACAGTCCTACAATCTCCATTGCTAGGGAATTCCTCCCTTCTATTAGCCAAAAACTTTTCTTTTGCCTACCCTGCCATAATCATTGCTCAGGGCATAGAATTTGGTAAGAACATGTGTACCTCATTTTTTATGTGATTCTCTTAAACCCTAGGAATAATTCCTTCAAATTTTCCGCTGCAACATTCTTCATTCTCAAAGACAATTTGGAATTGATGAAGATAATCCTTGATCATACCTATTTTCTTTAATTTGGTAAGTTGGCTAAAGTAGCTATCCATAAGATTGTTAACATAATATGTAGTGAGTTTCTCTTGGAAAATAGACCATATGACCACATATCCCTTCTTTTTCGTCTCTTCACATAGCTAACAATACCAAATGAATTGGTCTAGTTCCAAGCATAATGATGCCATTGCAACATTTTATTGACAATGAACATAATGAAAATCAATGTGATGCTCCATTTGGAAAAGCCAATTGGTTGGATCCTTACCATCAAATTTCCACATATCCATCTTTGGAGTGAAATGCCTAGCCATAAAATGATTTTGGTGATGATCCATCTTTAAATCAAACCCAAAAGTATCATGTCCCTTAGAAGACACATTTTCTTCCCAAACTTTGTGATGTGACTCCATTGTTTTCAAATCTTTAAAACCTTGGTGGAAAATTATTTGTCCAAGCCTTGCCCATGAGATCTATTCTTGTATTCATCCTAGTCAAGAATTGATCCTTCATCTTATTAGTCTCTTGTCTCACATCATCCATGGTTATGGTAGCTCTCTCCTCTACTAATGGATCCTCTTTGTTATGAGTCTTTCTAATAGCAATGGGATTCCTTCACTTGCTCCTTGTTGAAGCCCCTACCATGATGCCACCGAAATAGTTTTCATAATAACTTACTCAAAACAAATCAAAATAATCTAAAAATTCTGTTGTAACTTACTTGGGCAATACCTTCTTCAAATCTACTCCAAGCAACCTCAAATTTGGGATGTAGCAACTTTAGTATGTGTCATGTCCCCGAAATAGAACATTAAAATAACTAAGTGTTGAAATGCAAATAAATAAAATAAATGACAAATTATGTATTCACAAAAAATAGCAATTTAATCATAATATAATATTATAAATATTATTATAATCATAATTATCATGTGATAACATTATAATTATAATATAAATATTATTTAATACAAATTATTAATTACAATTATTATAATAACAATGATATTCATATAACAATAATGTGTTGTTATGCCAAAGGTGGCAGCGATCCACAAAGGCTGTGTCCCCTTTCTCATAAGCAGTGATACATATTAAGGAAGCAGGCAGCGATTTAGGGGGATATAAAAAAGGAAAGGCAGCAATTACCTTTGGATGGGAGAGATCATCTTAAGTGGGCAGCGATTCCTATAAAGAAGGGAATGGCAGAGATAATGTAGGGAAAAAAATCAGAATAAGGGAATGGATATGCTTCAGAATATAAGGATATGAGCAGAGAAATGTAATTCTGGTTTGTGCTGAACTTATATATTAATAAAATTAAATATATATATGTATATGTATGTATGTGTGTATGTGTAAATGTGTGTATGTGTAGATGTGTGAATTATATGCGAATATACAATAATGATGATTGCAGCAATTATTAAGCTTTATAAGTAATTATGATATTTTAAATAAGCATGGATAGTAGATTCTTATCCACTTGATCAACACTAACGATATCTTCTAAGTGTGAAGAACAGATCGATTGGAAATAAAGGTAAGAGATCTGCTGGCAAACAAAGATTCAGTTTGTATTATGAGTTGATATATTTATGATGGAATAATCATAGGATATAATGCATTGTTACATAGGATCAAGGGTTCATGTATATTACTATTTTGTATGATAGCACACTCATAATTCATTATGTCTGCTGATATGATTATTTGCAAATCTGAAGTTGATTGAATTACTGTGTGTATTTGCACCATGATAGAAGGAGGGGGATTACAAAAGGGGATAGTAGTGGGGCACTCCCTAGGTACGCCACCTCCTCTAACGGAGAAACCTATGTGTTCTATAATGGAGGACCAAGTGTCCTATAATGGAGAACCTAAGTGTTCTATAATGGAGGACCAAGTGTCTTATAATGGAGGATCAAGTGTCCTATAATGGAGGAACAATGTGTCCTATAAGGGAGAACCAATGTGTTCTATAACGGGGGACCAAGTAGTCCCAAGGAGGCCGAAGGGGTACTGCCTTTTAGTAGAAGCCTTTGGGCCTAGGAGAGTTAGGTCACCAAGACACTCCTTTGTAACCTCACCCCCCTATCATGGTATAGCAATATAAGGAGACCAATCATGAGGAAATGGGGAAAGATGGCAAGATGAGCGGATAACGACAAAATTAGAATCCTCACTAGGTAGGCCACCTCATATGAATGGCATGGACCACATGAGGCCAAATGGGTACTGCCTTTCAGTCTAAAGGGTGCTGCTTTTGGGCCTAGAGAGGCTAAGGACACCTCATCGAGTCACTCTCTTCCATGTTCACCCATGGTTGAGCATCCCTAGGATAAGGCAATAACTAGATTAATGAATTTACTATGGATTAACTAATGTTTAATCATGATACTCTACTTGTTAAGTGATTATTGTAATTTTTCTCTAACTTGTTTGCAGGGATTAAATCAAGCCAAGGTACTCTCTAAATCCATTGTTTGCTTGGGAAATTGGTAATTTAGTTTAAAATTAGTATAATCCCTATTAGGGACATTACAGTATGTCCTTGAAAGACCTTTAAAAATCAAGAAAAAAAATCGCTAATTTGAGAGAGATATGTGCTTCCCAATTTAACCTCTTGACTCGAAAAAAAATTGTCTTGATTCTTGCCCCCAAAACGCCAAGATCGTGCTCTAATACCACTTGAAATGAAATAACTTGCATAAGAGAAGAATATACTAAGAAATATGCTACAAATACTTGATAATAATTGAGAAAAATAAGCCACTTCAAGGGGGCAAATCTCCAAATATTTCCAATAAGAACATAATATGCAATATGGTGATGATAAACTAACCACTAGCTCCTATGCATACCCTACTTATGCCTTGGTTGCTATCTAGGCCAACTTAGACACATAAATATAATAGCAAGGACAGCTTAATTACCTAAGACTAAAATAATGATAATATAACTTAAGAGTTAAGGTAACCACAAATCAACTGCTAATAACCCTATGCACACCATGGGTTAAGGCTATAGCACCAAGTCCATTTCTTGCATCAAACTATCCTTGACCAACATTCCAAAAATAATTGCATTTTAAATAGCTTCAAAGACCATCTTAATCCTTGAGTCACTAAAGTTATCTAATTGTCTTGAAAGTTTTATTTCTTCCTTTGATGCACCATAGCCTTGAAGCAGTGACATTTCTCCTTGGCCCACTTCTCTCCATCTCCAATGAATGAGATACTTTTCTTTTTCCGATACCCTAATTCAATTCTCAATTTTCCAAATAATATAATAATGCATAGGGATATGACACTATTTATTAGGAAAATATGTTCATCAAACACAACATCTATTATAGACAACTTGGTATAAATAACATTGTGGATATCTATGATAAGATGGAATCATATGGAAAACTTCAAATGGAACGCGTATTGCAAACATCCAAAATTTAGCTACACAATCAAACAAGATGGTGATTCCATCATCACCGTAAACAAGGGTCTTCCAATGCTTTGTATTTATTCAATTAGACCATCTTTTTATGTTCTTCAAACTTCCTATGGGAAACATTTTTTCATCGTCACTATTCTTACCAATGTCCAATTCAATATAGAATTGACAATATTTCCATGGCCTCTTAGTAGCCATGATGCTATTAGCAGCCCTTCCACTCCAACAAGTACCTAGACATGGATTCAATCGGTACTTATAATAGCCTAAGCACCAAGTTCAAACCAAGCTCAATCACAAAATTGTGTACTAACAACATGAAACACAACACTGTTATCTTCTACAATATCAATATCTTCAATCAATATGCAATTTGGGTGGGCACTTCTGTAATGACCTTTACAAATATTAATGTAATATATGTTGGAAATGTTGTCATTGATGTCAAAGGTGTATGGCACATTAATTGATGTTATTTCTACTATCAAAGAAGAAATGTATACCTTGATAATTAATTATGTATAGCAAATGATTTGTATTTGTCTAAGACAGAAATTATGGACAGCAAATGATATGGGAGACAAACTTATTAAGAAGAAGGATAGTGAATGTGTTAAAAAGGAAAGCAATGATTAATATTCTCTATGAGTAATATCCAAAAGGCAGCAATACATTCAAGAGAATCAAGACAATATGGTAGCGATGAAGATTATTAATACAAGCAATAACAAACAACAAAGACTATGGGGTTGACTTCCTAAAAGGAAATTTAAGATTAAAATAAATAAAATTAATTATCATGATGTTGGCCGACCAATGAAGGAATGTAAGGCAGAAACAATATAGTTATAATTGCAGGCCAACCCCATGTAGAAGCGCCCTAAATTGGAATTAAAAATAACAAATTTATAGTCTTAAAAGGGGCTGACCCCTCGATAGTGCCACCCTTATTTAAGGGAAATTAAATTAATTTTTAATTAATTAGTGTCCCAAAGTGGGACGACTTCATGGGAATGGGTACCCACCTTTGGGCAAGCAAATAAAACAATAAAAAAATATGTATTGTTGCTGGCCAACCTTGTTGAGTAGTTGTAACTTTTGGTGAAGAGGTGCCTTATGGAAGGTATAAGTAGTGGTGGATTGAGTAAAAATGAAAGCAATCAAATGATTTATTTCTGAATAGCAAATTAAAAAGAGATAAAAAGGGCAGAAAAATGAAGTGTAACTCAAATTTATTTCGAGTGCATGTGCAGCCCATGTTTGAACAATAAATGCAAGTATATCTAACGAATATATATGAAGAGTAAGAGCAGATTGTGAAGTGATTTTGAGCAGATAGTAAGGCAGAAAATTATGTAACATTTTTCCATGATTATGACCAATTGTGTAAAAATAATTGGTGCATAGATTGCAACAGATTTGTGAGAGATATTGTGCAAAATAGTGATCAGATTTGAAAGAAAGGTTGATATAGGAGTGTGGATCAGATTTGTGAAAGGAGAGATTACATGATTTGAATCACACCTGAAATTGGATCAGATTTGTGATTGGTTATCAAATTTATAAGGAAGAAAGTTTGGATCAGATTTGTGAGGTTTGAAGCCTCCAATAGGTTGGAGCCTATCAAATTAAGGTTGGAGCCTCTTGCTGGGTTGGAGCTCAGTTTGTGGGGGTTGGAGCCTCCGATAGGTTGGAGCCTATCAAGTTGAGGTTGGAGCCTCTTGTTAAGTTGAAGCTTAGTTTGTATAGAGATTCGAAACTTTGAAAGTAGGTTGAAGCCAACAAGAAGTAGAAGATTAAACTATAATATATAAGCAATAATGTGTTGTGGTTTTTCTCCCGAAAGGGTTTCCATGTAAATCATGTGTTCTCATTGTGTTCCTAATTGCTAGATCTTAGTTGAATGATTTTAATTGTGATTGAATTTTGAAAAGTAGAGGATTGTTAGATATTGATTCACCGCCCCCTTCGACCTCTCCCCGTCCTCCTCCCCCTCCCCTCGTAATAAACCACCCCAATTTTTTCAGTTTTGCAACTTGTTAGCATTAGGAAAATAATCAAAGATAATCAACTATAAATCAACTACCTTCCACTTTCTAATCACCCAGATCCTGATGTGGGCAAGATGAGAGTATATGGTGGCAAGGTTTACATTGCAATGCTCAAAAGTCACTGCTTGTTCAGTGGGATGAGTAATAAACTTCCACTTATGCAGTGATACAAATTGAAAGTAAACAACTCACAACTCTTCCGCTTTTCAGCAGTGAGTGCAAATCAGAAACCACTTGTGTTGTGGGGTCAGTACAAGAAATCCATTTATTCAGTGGATGATGAAAGATACCACTTATTCAGTGGGGTGAAATACAATACCACTTATTCAGTGGGGTAAGTAGCCAAAACAAAGAAGAGAAAATCACTGAATGGTACTACCAAATCATTGTTACAATAGGATGCTCAATACAACTGATATCAACAGTTACAAACCAGCTGCTAATGAAAGAGAAATATGATAGCAACACCCCAAATACAATCAACCCACTGAAACAATACTCCCAAGTGAAGCAACTACAATATACCTGAGTATAACAGTGGATAATAGACTAAACAATATCAGAAAATAAATTGCAGTAGGTATGCAACACTCAGACTTTGCTGGTGCAGGTACAGGCAGCCCTCAAAATCATCCCTAAACTCATCAACGTGACCAAAGGCCACTCCCAAACGAGCTGCAGGTGTCAAACTAGGTCTAGGCGCCTCCAAACTAGTCAAAAGATGCCAAGAAAGAGGGCTGTTTCACCCCTTACATTCCCACGCCCCTTCCTAGGAGTGGTACAGCCTACTAGGGGGGTGACCAGCTTGGGAAAAATCAGAAACACCTTCAAAAATTCTGCAACCTTGCAAAACAGGTCGCCCAACTCCAAGAAAACCTTAGTAAAAAACCCACAACCAAAAACCTTGCTCTCCAATCTGCATCACCAAAACAAGGGGTACGGCCTAATATGGAAACTATATGGCCAGCAAGCAAAACCCTCCAATAAACTCACTCCAAACATTCTGCAAGTCAGGAAAATCACACCAAAATATATATCAACTAGAAAACATCAAAGCAATCCATCAAGAAAACCAATCGAAATCTTCACCAATGTCTCCAATGGCGACTCCTACAGTGAAGCCACATCAATGTCCAACTCGGGAGTATCTCTCAACTCCGAAACTACAGCAACCTTGAGGGTTTTCGTCCTCAAAGCCTTGAAGGATTCAAACCAAAATCCAACACTTTGTTATCTCAAATCAACATAACCAAATGAACTACCCATGCCCTCCTTATATAACTTTTTGGAGAGAGGAGTTACAAATTTGAAAATAATAAAATAATCCTACTTTTTGAATTTGCTTTTATAAAATAATATTAACTCCTCATTGCAACGTCCCCCTTTTCTCAAGACTAGCCATTCAACTTGGGGCCTTTTTCACCTTTGCCGAAGTATTAAAATCACTTAAATGGAAATAAATAATAATTTGACCATAGTTGAAAAACTCAAACTTGGCAATAATTCAGCAAGCCCAAAAACTTTAAAAACTCAAGACTCAGGGAAAAACTCGGCAATTTTATCGAACATTTTAAAATACATATATTTTAAAAATATTCTTCGAAAACACACATATTACTAATTTTGTAGAGCATATTGTTAATTTCCATCGTATATAAATCAAAATTAGAGTTTAATACATATCATAGACCAAAAACTAAGTTCAATCTCTAAATGAGTTACAATACCACTTCCACTAGCCATGTCATCTGTAGAAATTGCCTCATCTAAAGAGATTTTTGGCAAGTTGTGCAATAATAATGTCTAAGTTAGCACACTCAAGAGTTATATTTCAAATTTTCAAGTTCTCATCACCCCCTCATTGTAATCAATTTTCTTTTTTGACAAGAGATCCTAATAACTAATGGGGATTTGGTAATGGAGATACCAATGGGGTTGAGGGGCAATACCCCTCATGGGGGTTTGGGGACAATGCCTCTAGTGAGGTCAAGCGGCAACGAACCTTGTGGGGATTTGGGGGCAATGCCTCCAACGGGATCAAGGGGTAGCGGCCCTTGTGGGGGTTTGGGGGCAAAGCCCCCAATGGGGTCGAGGGGCAGCGCCCCTCACAAGGTGGGACAATGCCCTTGATGCACTCCCTGTTGCGATACCAACCAAGTGTGAAAATGAAGTAAAATTTGCATTTTTTTTTAAATTGCAAGCAAGAAAAAAATTATATAAATTTTGATGAGTTATTGACAAAAAACTTGTGCTTTTTTCCGATTACTCGGGAGTTTCTCACACAAAAATTGTCGCGAACTTTTCAAAACTCGTCGACGAGTTTTTGGGCAAGTAACTCACCAGTCTACTTGGTTCGTGAGTACTTGCGAGTTTTGCAAAAACGCTGCAAGCTTTGCAACTATGAATTTTACATTATACTTAAGTGAAATATTAAATTATTTTACCCTGTAAGCTCGAAAATCCTAAAACAACTCAAAATCCAATTTTGACTGCATTGAAGTGATGTGAAGGCACTGGATGAATGAATGAGTCTGTTTTGGAGACTTTCAAAAAATAGATGTGCTCACCAAGAAGTTTGGAGAACACCCAGATCATCCGATGACATTGCGGAAAGCGTCATTCAACTCAGAATCATCCCCTAAGCTCAAAGCCAACATCAAAAACCAAGAACTGTTGCTACTACAGTCTCCAAGGATCTTGGAGTCCCCTTAACCCATCCATTTAGCCTACGAGACTCTGGAAATAGGCTAATGGCCATTGAAAAGCTTAGGATTGAGGAGACATTACACCCCTATCAGTATCACCGTGTACTCAACAATATATTTGGGCTATTTAAATTTTTGGCTTAAATACATTACGTAGGAACTAATCAAACCAGATTTAATCATGATTTTACATTCACAAAAATACTCAAATTTACAAATCGGGTTCACAAACAAGATAAAACTATAAAACCCTTCATTTCCATTAAACGAGATTGAAATCCTTTTACAAAATGTGGCTATGGCAACAACCACAACAAAAAGTACAACAATATGCCCTAATAATCTAAATATCAGCTACACAATTGTAATACAACTAGAAATACAATAGCTTACTCCCAAGACAACCTACAAATCGAACCACTTTGATGCCAGTGAAGAGCCACCACCATTAAAGCTTGATTGCGATCTCTCCTTTAACTGAAGGGTTTCCCTCCTCTAACGAGAGATCTAAAGGGGTTTTGTCCTTCAATCTCCACAAATCTATGTGTTTCATCCTTAGATTTAGACACATGCACAATAAGTACTCACTGCAATTTTTGGTCGGGATTTGTTTGTGGTTTGTTCATGATGATCATTCGACAAAGCCTTTGAATCCATAATACACCCAGAAAGGGTATTGAAATCTACGATGCCTTCCCACTTGAGTGTAATGTCCCTTACCTGGCTGGTTCTAAGGTTGTTGGATGATAAAGGTTTTGAGACTCTATTCCCACCCCAAGGGTCCTTTGCAATTGTAAAACCTTGAAATATGTTGGCGTAACAATTAACACCTCTGAAGTGCAAATTGGTATGGACAGCTATGCATATTGCGTAATGAGTGCTCTTCAAATTAGGAGGGGAAGCTCCCTCGTATTGCTGAAATGCTTGGAAAAGAAAAGTAAACTAAATCCTATCTTTTTGTTCTCAGTTGGAAGAGGCACAAAGTTATGAAAAACCACGAACGTTGCAGCTAAGGATTTTCTAGTTTCACAGAGCATTAACTACAACTAAACTAAAACTTTAAATCTATCCAGTCTCCTCAAGTAAACAGAGCATGAGGAAATGAAGCAGGAATGTTTTATACAATAAACTTTAGGTACAGATTCATAATGTGAAGGCAAGGTGGCGCAACTATTTGCTTGGCTAGGAAGAAGTTTATTGGAAACGACAAATAAACGATAAACTGAGTACAGATTCACAACATGAAGGTAAGGTGGCGCAACAATTTGCTTGGCTGAATAGGTTTATTAACACACACATCAAACGATAAGCTTTAGGTGCAAATTCTCAACATGAAGGCAAGGTGGTGCAACTATTTGCTCAATCTGAATAGGCTTATTAACACACACATCAAACGATAAGCTTTAGGTACAGATTCTCAACATGAAGGCAAGGTGGCACAACTATTTGCTCAATCTGAATAGGCTTATTAGAAACAAAACATAAAGGATAGCCAACTAGGACAGTAAATTGCATAGGCGAAACACGCATACAATCCACGATCAAACTAGCCACTATATTTAACTAAGATAAGCATTCACCATAATAACAGCATGAAACCCGAGTGGCATAACAATTCATCATCATAATAAAAGCTCGTGAACAGATACAGAATAAGCAATATTACAGGCAAGGTGGGCACAACATATATTACTTTCTCGTGCAAAAGTTATTTACAAATGAGCTGAAAGCTCTTATTTATAGACATTGAAAGGTGTAGGGAACCCTAAAATCACCTTGAGTCAGCTACAATCTTGCATGCATGCAAGATTTTATTGCTAAACCCTAATAAAGCAAACTATACAATTAACTGGAAAGCTACCATCAGTTAGTCAATACATCTAATCTAAATGGACAATGTGCAAGCATGCACGTCCTTATTGAAAGCAAGTTAACTAGAAAACTACCATCAGTTAAGGAAAACCCTAAATGCAACTCCAAGTCCTACAAAATATCTCTGTGGATAAGATAGACATGCGTGGACCCAACAAAGAGAACTAAAGATGAAAGCCGAGTTCTAATTGCATGCTCCTGGCTCTGTCCTTGAAAATAACTACAGGTTCTAACTGACTAATCACTGGCCGCTATCTCAAGCAACTAACCCCTCCACGAAGTTGTTGACTATGTCACCATTCGGGGCACTGATACTTTGCCGAAGTATACTGTGTTTGTGCAGCATGTCCTCACCGCCTGTGATCTGGCACTGAAGTTCACCTCTGCTCCTAACTACCTCATCGAACAACGTTGACATGATTGTACGTTGATTCATCTTATAGCCAACGGTTTCCCCACTAAAAATATCATGAACGAGTGCCTGGAGCTCTGACTGAACGTCAGCAAGCTCAACATACGCACCACCCTCAAGCTGATACTGGCACGGTATGCAAGACACGAAAGTTCTCACGTACACGAGCGCACTAGTGACGTGCTCTCTGCTCTCAACCAACTTTGATGCCATTGTCTCCTCTATCTTCGCCCTGAAGATCAGCTGTGTCCTCCAAGTGTAGATAGCCTCTTTGTCTTCTACATCTGTGACTGATTCATATGCCATCCTCAGGTGAGCAATCATGATCTCATTTCTGGGTTTGTCCATTGCCAAGTCTTCCTCCTCATCGTGGAGACGTAAACGGAGTTAACGTGCATTGTACCGCAATTGATATAACTCTGCAAGCACAAAGCGGCCTCTGGTGACGAACTCCTCCTCCCAATCCTCCAAACACTTGTCGTATGCAACTAGGTGATTAAGCTAGCCCTGTTCTGCCGGTGGCTCTAGCATCGATGGGAGTGAAACGGTGACATTTCCCGTCTTGTGTATAAGGCTAGAGATGTAATGTCCCCTTCCTAGGCGGTTCAGATGATTCAGGGGTTAGCCTATCATTCAGACCCTCGTAGGCTGACAAATGTGATTAGAGGGTTCTTCTGGCAGTTACCTTGCGTTGTGGGACATTACTCCATCGATTGTGTCAAGTTTGGACCTTTGCAGAAACTTACACAGTGATATTTAGGCACTTACTATTTATAGTAAGTCAGGCAGATAGGGGTTACTATTTCTGGCAGGGCACCTGGTTCAATTGGTCGTCTCAGTTTCGACCCAATTTGATGATTTCATGAGCAAACAGTGATTTTTGGAGCATTTGATGATTATTAAAAGATTATTAATTTCACTTTATAATATAAAGTCACTTTAATGAAATAATAAAATAATTATTAATGGCAAATTATAAAGTATTTAATACTTTATAATATAGAAGTAAATTATTATTAAATGAGTATTTATTACTCACTTGATATGGACGCCATTTATTAATTAAAATGCCTAAGTCAAAGAGGGGGCGAAATTATATTATTAAATGCATTTAAATTGCCTTTTGAGAAGGGGTCGAATTTTTGAGAAAGGGTATATATTTCACCAAAGACAAATCGAACTCATTATTGATGATTATTTGAATTTGTCTTTTCTCTCTGAGAACATTTAGAGTTGGAGAAACAAGGGTTTTTACAAATAGGTTTTGGAGAATGTCAACTCTTCAGAATCAGACATACTGAGGCTGTGAAATACCAGTTGAAGATTGTCAGTTGAGTGGCTTCATTCAGGAGTCATTACAGAGCTTATTGGGAAAGATTCAAATTGGGGTTTGGATCGATTTTCTTCCAGAAGGAAATCTTTTTCATTGGCCATTAATTATCTAACATCTGGCACTCCTTTTAAGGCTGTACGGATTTCATCATTGCTGGTTTGGGGCTGTACTTTACAGCAGCAAAGCTGTACCTTCATCCTCAGGAAAATCGCCTTGCCTTTTTGTTGCCTTTTTGTTCTACAGTGGGCGCCTAGGGTTTCTGAAGCTTTTGCATTGATTTCGGGTGGGGAGATTGCTTCCTTTCATCTGGCCGTACCATCACAGGCTCTCTTCAAGCGGCTGCAAGCTTCTCCAGGTTCTTCAATAAATAGTTTGCCTTTTTATTCACATGTTGAAATATTGCAGTTGTAATCATTCTGAAAGAACAATAAATTCTCCGTCTTCAGATTATAAGCTGTATTCTTACATATCTAGTCTTCTAGTATTTTATTTGTATTTTTTCAAGCATTTATTTGCAAAATCGCACCATTTCAATATATTGCAAAAACTACAAAACATCGAAAACAAACAAAAAATTGCATTATCGTTAGAAGTCAGGGTTGAGAGACACCCGGTCTCTTACAATGGTATCAGAGCACAGTTTTCCTGCCATCCTATGCTTTTTCAATTAGATGTGTGCTTTTTCGATGCTTTTTCATCAGTAGAGACATTATATTCTACAGCAAGGGTAGAGGAACAGGCAGAATAGAGGATTGCACAGGTCCACCTATTCCAAAAGGTGAGACAGTATCAGGGGTTCTGGGTATACACAGATCCAGTTCTAGCAGCAGTGAAAACAGTGTCACTACACTGATGGCAGATTGTGAGATTCCGACAGAGAGTCATAGGAATCCAAGGAAAGAACATGTCGGGGGTGAGATTTCTGATGACGAGTTCAGACGAAGGCATGATAACATGATGGACATGATGTCACAGCTGATGGGCACAATGAGGCAGTATGTTCAGCCTCAGCAACATTACATTCAGATAGGACAGTCTAGCAGGACTGCAGGCATAGACCAGCCACAGGTGTCAGTACAGCAGCAGTCGTCACCTGTCATTCATGAGCGTAGGCCTGGACAGCCTACCTTTATTACTAGGGAGGCACCTCCGACTCCGAAGGTAGAGCAGCAGGGTCACCAGCCAGAGTCTCAGCCACCGCATGGTACATCAATGGCCGACATGACCAGATTCTTTGGAGAGTATTCGACATTGGCTCCTAAGATCAGTTAGTCGTTGTCCTTTCATGAGTTTATGGATGTGCATAGACCCAGGGATGGAGGTAGATTTGAGCGCAGAGCTCCTCAGTACCAGCCACCACCACACGTGAATAGGGATCTTCAGCATGCAGTGAGCAAGATTATCTTGCCTTATTTTGATGGCTCAGACAAGAGTTCAGCGAGGTCTTGGGTACAGAAGTTAGACAATTACCTATCATTGAGACCTATGCAAGAGGACGAAGCCATTAAATTTGCCACGCTACACCTTGATGGATTAACACATGACTGGTGGCATCATGGGATGTACACATTGGGTCATCACACAGTTACTACTTACCAGGAGTTCACGAACAGGCTCATAGAGCGTTTTGATAAGAAGGATCCAAAACTTTACTTTAGAGAGTTAGCTCAGCTTAGGCAGACAGGTAGTTTGGATTCCTACATTGGTGACTTCCAGAGGGTTGCATTCATGGTGACAGGTATTTCAGAGAGGAGACTTGTCATTCTATTCATCGAGGGATTATATGAGACGACGAGAGGTTGGGTCAAGGCATTTGATCCTCCTACTCTTCAGGAGGCAATGAGGAAGGCACGCAGTATGGCGCTTGCAGCACCTCGCAGCAAGTTCTCTTTAGGTTCCAAACCTTATTCGAGGCCTAACAGATCGTTTGACCGGAATAGAGCATTTGACAAGAAGAAGGATCCACCTGATCCACAAAGAAGGAATGCACCACCCTTTGACAGGGAAACATTGAATGATTTACGCAAGAAAAAGTTATGTTTTTAGTGCAAAGCACCTTATGATGAAAAACATGTATGCCCTCTTCGTCCTAAAGCCAAAAGTAACTAGATGGAGTGGTTTTATGAAGGTGAAGAGCAATCTGATCTGTCAGACCAGCAAGCTGATTCAGAGCATTCAGATGATGAAAGGTTTGAAAATGATAGTGAAAATGAGGGAGGAAAGAAGTTACAGGAGGCACATTTGACTAGTCTTCAAAGAGATGGATCTTTTAGGCTATGTGGGCTCCTAGCAAGTCAGAAAGTGATTACTCTACTTGGCACTGGTGCCACTCATAACTTTATAGATGCACGGTTAGTAGAAAGACGAGGCATAAAGACTGAGGAGTTTGAGGGTATTCGAGTCAAGCTGGCTGATGGGTACACCCTCAAATGTGACAGGAGAATAACAGATCTTCCGATGTGGCTTAACAACTATGAATTCAAGGCTGAATTCTACGTTGTGAATATGGGAGATACTGATGTTGTACTTGGGATGGCATGGCTTCATGATTTGGGTGAGTTCACACTCAATCTTCGAGACATGGAGATGAAGTTCAAGATAAACGGGAAACCACATGTCATAAAAGCCATCAGAGAAAGTAATTTGAAGGTGGTATCTTTTAGACGGATGGAGAGGCTCATTCATCATGATATGGTGGATTGGGCTGTAGAGTGTATGTTGTTACCAGCACAACAGGAGCAGCAGAAGGTTGAGTACCATCCTGACATTCAGGTACTGAGGACTAAACACTCTAAAGTGTTTAGTGATATTCCACCTGGCAGACCTCCAGACAGGGGCATCGAGCATATTATCGAGTTGGAGGAGGGCGCAAATCCCATTATGATCACACCATACAGACATCCGAAACGCCTCAAGGATGAGATAGAGAAAACAATCAGTGAGTTGTTGGCTATGGGGCATATCAGACCTACCAAGTCACCTTTTGCTTCATCGGTGGTGTTGGTGAAGAAAAAGGATGGGTCACTACAGATGTGTATAGATTACTGCCAGCTTAATAAGAGAACAATTAAAAACAGGTACCCTATACCCTGCATCGATGAGTTGATTGATGAGTTGCATGTTGCTATCTTCTTCACGAAGATTGGCTTGAGGTCCGGGTACAATCAGATTCGGATGAGGGAGCAGGACATAGAGAAAACTGCTTTCAGCTGCCATTGCGATCACTTCGAGTTCTTGGTTATGCCTTTCGGTCTAACCAACGCCCCTGCTACCTTTCAGGCTACAATGAACAGAGTTTTCAGTTCTTAGCTGCGGAGATATGTGTTGGTCTTCTTCGATGACATTCTAGTGTACAGTAGGTCATGGGAGGAGCATTTAGCTCACTTGGATACAGTTCTGGGTATTTTGGCTGAGGAGTCCTTGTATGCCAAGGAGTCCAAGTGCGAGCTAGGCATGGCTGAGTTGTTGTATCTTGGGCACATCATCAGTGCCAAGGGAGTCAGTATGGACCCTGAGAAGGTCCGAGCTATAGTAGAGTGGCCAGTACTAGAGAACCTTACCCAACTCAAAGGATTCATTGGGTTGTGTGCTTTTTACATACGATTTGTTAGTGGGTTCTCACGACACGCCGCACCCCTTACTGATTTGATGAAGAAAGGGGCATTTGCTTGGTCACCGTAGGCTTAGGAATGTTTTGACAGATTCAAGGTGATTATGACCTCGTGTCCAATTCTAGCACTACCAGACTTTATGAAGTCTTTTGATTTGTATTGTGATGCCTCAGGAGAGGGCATTGGTGTCGTATTGATGCAGAAGAGACACCCTATTGCTTTTGAGAGTAGGAAGCTTAGGGGTCCTGAGAGATTTTATAGCATCGATGACAAGGAGATGTTAGCCATTATGCATGCTTTGGCTAAGTTCAGGCAATATCTGGTGGGCAGTAAATTCAGTGTGCGTACAGATCACAATAGCCTGAAACACTTCCTTGGACAGCGAGACTTAAATGAAAGGCAACAAAAATGGGTCAGTAAATTGCAATCGTATGATTTTGATATCACCTTCATTAAGGGCAAGCAAAATGTTGTAGCTGACGCATTGTCTCGCAGACCTCAGTTGAATGCTATGGCACAGATCTTCGAGGATTGGAGGCACAGGATTATTGCAAAGTATGCTAAGAACTAATGGGCTTCTAGCATTGTTGACGGAACAGAGCAGGATAGTAGATACACCTTTGTGAATGACTTGATCATTTACAAGGGACAGATTTTTCTGGTTCCTGATTCAGAGTTGAAAGATACAGTTTTGAAAGCCTTTCATGATCTTCCTATGGCGGGCCATCCCAGTTATTTCAAAACATATAAGCTGTTACGGGAACGGTTTACTTGGAAAGGGCTAAAGACTGATGTTCTTCGGTATGTACGAGAGTGTTCTGTTTGCCAGCAGAACAAACAAGAACACACATATCCTGCTGGATTGCTTCAGCCACTTCGGATACCTGACAAGAAGTGGGAATGTTTATCAATGGATTTCATCACGGGCTTGCCGAAAGCCCAAGGGAAAGATTGTATTTACGTGGTTGTTGATCGGCTGACAAAATATGCACACTTTTTTCCGATCACCACTACATTCACAGCATCGCAGACTGCAAAGCTCTTCTTCAAAGAGGTATTCAGGTTACATGGTTTGCCTCGGACTATAGTCAACGATAGAGATAGTCGGTTCATGAGCAACTTTTGGCAGGAGTTGTTCAGACTTTGTGGAACCGAATTGACACCTAGTACCAACTACCATCCACAGACAGATGGACAAACGGAGATCGTCAATAAGTGGGTGGAAGGATATCTGCGTAATTATATAGCTGGACAGCAGAGAGCTTGGGTGAGGTGGATATACCTCTATGAGTATTGTTATAACTCTACTCACCACATGACTATACAGATGATGCCCTTTATGGAATTATACAGGTATGAGGCGCCCAACCTTTTGGATTTGGTGTTGAGTGACAGCAGAGTGCCTAGCATAGGTGATATGCTACATGATCAACAGGATATTATGAGGTCTCTCAGAGACAACATTCAACGTACATAGAATCAACAGAAGCAGTATGCTGATCAGAAAAGGGTTGAGCGTTCCTTCGCAGTGGGTGACATGGTGTATCTTATGTTACAGCCTTACCATTAGTCCACTTTGCGGAAGAGTGGTGCAGAGAAGTTGAAACCTCGTTACTATGGTCCATTCTGAGTCATCAGACGAGTGGGCGAGGTTGCATATGAGTTGGATTTACCGGCGGATAGCAGGGTTCACAATGTGTTTCACGTTTCTCGCCTGAAGAAGGCGTTGGGTCAGCATGTGATTCCCTCTCCAGTACTGCCACCCCTTGATGACGAGGGGAAGTTGATATCAGTGCCTAAGGCCATCCTCGATGTTAGAGAGAGACATCTTCGGAGGCGGGTCATTAGAGAGTATTTGATTAAATGGAGAGACTTACTGGTTGAGGATGCTACATGGGAGTCAGAGGAGATTTTACAGCATCCGGAGTTGAGATTGCTTCAGGACAAGCAATTTCAGGGAGGGCGGACTGTAATGTCCCCTTACAGTCCCCTTCCTAGGCGGTTCAGATGATTCAGGGGTTAGCCTATCATTCAAACCCTCGTAGGCTGACACCTATGCTCCACGAGGTTTCGGGGATGGGGAGTACCTGGTACGGCGGGATGAGTTTCTGGTATGGTATGGGGGTGCTTTTGGGTCATTTTTTAGGGGACGGCAGTGGACGGCTGATAAAAAAATAGGGAATTTTTTAAAAATATATAGAAATTTCAAATGTTCATAGCATAACATTGATAAAACATTCATTCTAGACATTTGTATAAGCTTAATACATATCATTAGACTTGAATTGAGATTTCACATGAGAATCGACAAACAAATTAACAAAATTCAAATGCTTTTCATTATCACTGTGCACACATATCTTATAAAAGTCTGATAATTATAACCAAAATGCCCAAAGGCTCCAAGTCTCAACTATGAAATGACATGCTAAACATAAAACTAAGAAAATATATCGCTGTCCAAGGTCCCTAATCAGCATAAGGTAGGTCTAAATCATCATCGCCCTCGCCATTAGAGCTCGAGTCTAAGTTAGTGTCAGTGTCCATGTCAATAGAAGGATCTGCCTCAACCAATGGAACCCCAACCAATCCCTCATGTGCATTCTCCTCAATCTGCATAGCATCTTTGGGATTAACATCCCAAGGTAAGGCTGGAGTCTGACGATACTGACTAGTTTGGCGATCCTTCACTCAGCTGCTCTTCTTTTGCTCTCCTTCACTTCACAAGCCAAATGTAAAAATGAGTTGCTTTTTCTCATTTTAGGGCATATATAAAGCATAAATTAGGTTAAGTGGCATGGGGCGTCCCTTGTGGGCCTGCCCATGCCTTTTTTTCATTTTAAAAAACTTTAATTTTTTATAAAAATGTGTTTTTTTTTGCTGCTGAGCCATAGGGTACTTCTAGAAGTACCCGGTACGGATGAGGGACGGCTGGGAAGTTTTGGGTACTTCTAGAAGTACCCTATGTCCCCTGCCTTTTGCCAAAAGTCCCCTGGAAGTACCGGGTACTTGGAGGGCAAAAGGGGACGGCCAGGGGACGTTTCCTAGCCGTCCCTATGTCCCCGTTTCGTACCCGGTACGAGAAACGGCATAAAAACACAGGGGACGTGTCCCCGTGGAGCATAGGCTGACACATGTGATTAGAGGGTTGCTCTGGCAGTTACCTTGTGTTGAGGGACATTACTCCATCGATTGTGTCAGGCTTGGGCCTTTGCAGAGACTTACACAGTGATATTTAGGAACTTACTATTTATAGTAAGTCAGGCAGATGGGGGTTACTATTTTTGGCAGGGCACCTGGTTCAGTTGGTCATCTCAGTTTCAACCCAGTTTGATGATTTGATGAGCAAACAGTGATTTTTGGAGCATTTGATGATTATTAAAAGATTATTAATTTCACTTTATAATATAGTCACTTTAATGAAATATTAAAATAATTATTAATGGCAAATTATAAAGTATTTAATACTTTATAATAAAGAAGTAAATTATTATTAAATGAGTATTTATTACTCACTTGATATGGACGCCATTTATTAATTAAAATGCCTAAGTCAAAGAGGGGGCGAAATTATATTATTAAATGCATTTAAATTGCCTTTTGAGAAGCGGTCGAATTTTTGAGAAAGGGTATATATTTCACCAAAGACAAACCGAACTCATTACTGATGATTATTTGAATTTGTCTTTTCTCTTTGAGAACATTTGGAGTTGGAGAAACAAGGGTTTCTGCAAACAGGTTTTGGAGAACGTCAACTCTTCAGAATCAGACATACTGAGGCTATGAAATACCAGTTGAAGATTGTCAGTTGAGTGGCTTCATTCAGGAGTCATTACAGAGCTTATTGGGAAAGATTCAGATTGGGGTTTGGATCGATTTTCTTCTAGAAGGAAATCTTTTTCATTGGCCATTAATTATCTAACATCTGGCACTCCTTTTAAGGCCGTACGGATTTCATCATTGCTGGTTTGGGGCCGTACTTTACAGCAGCAAGGCCGTACCTTCATCCTCAGGAAAATCGCCTTGCCTTTTTCTTTCCTTTTTGTTCTACAGTGGGCGCCTAGGGTTTCTGAAGCTTCTGCATTGATTTCGGGTGGGGAGATTGCTTCCTTCCATCTGGCCATACCATCACAGGCTCTCTTCAAGCGGCTGCAAGCTTCTCCAGGTTCTTCAATAAATAGTTTACCTTTTTATTCGCATGTTGAAATATTGCAGTTGTAATCATTCTGAAAGAACAATAAATTCTCCGTCTTCAAATTATAAGCTGTATTCTTACATATCTAGTCTTCTAGTATTTTATTTGTATTTTTTCAAGCATTTATTTGCAAAATCGCACCATTTCAATATATTGCAAAAACTACAAAACATAGAAAACAAACAAAAAACTGCATTATCGTCAGAAGTCAGGGTTGAGCAACACCTGGTCTCTTACAAGAGATGTATTGACAAAGTTGTTGGTTTTCAGCCTTGAGGGCCGCCTTGTCTTCTCTGTATTTCATTATTCTATCCCTTGCGCTATCCGTTGCAACTTGTAGGAGATCAACCTCTGTCTAGCGGGTGCTCCTACCAAGGTTGACTCTGATCACTTCGAAGTCTTGAACTTCAATCTCTTTCAAACTCTTACCCTCTGGAGGCGCAACAGTCTCTATGACAATCTCCTTGTCTGCAGTCCTTTCAACACGGACATGTTTCTTGATCCTCTTGTTTGGCGCATCCTGGTAGACATGATCAAAATCTAAATGATCAAGGACGTAAGATGGCTTCCTTCTCTTCCTACCCAGTTGATTCTCAAGCCATGACGAGTCTCAACTAATCCTACTAGAAGGGTTTGTGCTAGTCATGAGAGGTTCCGATGAGTGTGAATGCGTAGAGGCATTGCTGCGAGGTGGCGAGTCTAGGTCCAAGTCAATGTGAATTGGAACCGGAGACTGCTCTTGTGACAATGATGGTATGCAAGGCTAAACCTCGGGCTCTAGAAAACTCTGAACTAGCACTCTGACTGGCCCCACATGTGTTTCAATGGCAAGTGCCTTCCCTTTTGAATTGTTAGGGACTTGATTCTTCTTAGGAGGGTTACTCCTTTTCTTTTGTTTAGGTTTAAACGAGGATGGTAGTGAAGCATCCACTGGTGGCGTCTCTGTTCTAGTCAGGACCACCCTCCTGGTCTTCTTGCTTTCGAGGTAGAGTATGTCGTTCTGAATGACTCTACTCAACCTCTCTTTCACTAATGAGTATTCTTTGGCAAACCAATCAACAGTCTTTAGTGGTTGTGTATCAACCTGCTCTCTGAAAAGTTGAGGAAGTGTATCTCCCTCATCATCTGACAAACCTCCCACATCTTCTACCAAGAAGACAGAAATCTATGAGAGAGAGAACCTGTTGTAGCTACGTCTGTGCACCTCAAAGTCATCCTTGCAGTTCACCCAATAATCCTCCATTGTAGGCTTATGGTAAGGGCGACCACCAAGACGTGCTGAATAATGACCCTGAGGATCATATGTGGGTGGATCAACAAGATACTTGAGATGAAACTTCTTTAACTCCTGTCTTGCACCTTTATCATCAAATGTTGTCCTGCACCAATAGATTCCAAATTGCATTGGAAAGTTGGCAACTGGTTTACACTTGTGGCACAAATGTAGATGAACATCGTACAATTGCCTCAGGAACTCCATGAAGACTGTCCTATCCGAAGGATAGCATGGAAGCACGGTTGGATTTCCTATGTATCCGTAGAAGCGGATGTAGGTGTATGTAGGGAACTGAATGAACCAGTCCGCCCAATCTACCATCGCTGCCCTGGCAACCGCTGAGATATGAACATGCAACTCCCGGTCTAGGTTTCTCACCGTGTATGTCAAGAAAGCCTCATGCACACGCATGAAATGTCGTTCAGCCTTTGTTAACTCAAGCTGGTCATAGTAATGGTAGACTTTCTATACACGGAGTATGCCCACTATGTTCAATCCTCTAAACTGACCCTAATAAGCGATCAAGTATACGAGATAAGAACACATATGAAATTGGTGAACAACTAGAAAACTGGTGATTTGCTCGTGGAGAACGTGGCTGATGAAGGATGCCCAGTCATAATCCTCTTGCCCGGAGATGATCTGACCAATGATATAGTACATCCAAGGCTGGAATATGTTTGCATCTGCATGACCTGAGACGCGATTGAGAAGTGTGATCAAAATCGCATACTCATCCTTGTATTCACCACAGCCCACATTGCTCAACAACTTTTTCTTTTGTTTTAACCATCTCTCTACCATCTTACTCTGACACTTGTCCATATCAGCATTGAATGCTCTCTCACACTGGTCCATGGCAATGACTAAACTGTTCGGATGTTGAGGAATTCCAAAACATCTCTCGATATCCAGGGGTTTGAGATTGCACATCACCCGTCCATCTACTGACTGTATTTTGCGAGTAGCAGAATTGTAATGCTTAACACAAGACATTACGAACTCTATGCAATGAACTGAGGCAGGGATAGAAGCGGCCTCTACCAACCCAGATTCCTGAATGTTTTTAAGTATTGAATCTTTTATCTTGATTGGATCCGAGATTGCTTCTAGAAGCACCTTATGTAGATTTGTGTCAACTGTTCTGATAAAGTCATGAGTCAAGATTGACTTAGTCTTGAATTCGAGCTCTGTGTACTGCATTCTGAAAAACTCGCTTGTTGACTGTGAACATGACTATATCCTGACAACTTTTCTAGAAAGCTAAAAATAGCTTGCTGAAGCTAAAAATAGCTCGTTGGAGGGCAATTTTCACGAAAAAAATTTGAGATATGGGTTTTGTCTAGAAAATGATTCTAAGACAACCCAGAATGTCAGATTTGCAAAAATTGGACTTCTATTCTACCGTGCAAAGGAATTTCAATTAAGAATATCAGAGCTTTGAGAACTAATGCTATGGAATAAATTTTCCCGAAAAATTCGAGCACATGGGTTTTGTTGAGGAAGCCATTTTGAATCAACCTAGATGATTTGTTTTGTCAAAAGTCGCAAGTTTCTTAAACATGCAAAAGAAAATAAGAGGAGAAATGGAAGAATTTGAGATAGAAGATTGAAGTTTTGATGCTTTTTCTTCTGTTAAAAATCACCACTTTGTCTTGAATTTTGCTGATGAATCTGGACTTGTACCTGCAAAAGAATGTTTTTGATGTCTTCACAACTGAATGCTGATGAAAATTCGCCCAACTCAGGAAGAAATTCACCTCTGCTCAAGCTGGGTGAATGAAATATGACGCCAAACTTGAATAAATAGAGCAAATTTGCACCAAAATGGCACCACTGCAAGCTTTAAACCCTGATTTAAAAAAGAAAAATCGTGATTGGACCCCCTTTAGTTCGAACTAGCACTAACTTGAAGTCCCAAAAATAAATAATATTAAAATATCCAGTTCTTTTTTCACATGAGAATTTGCAATTTAATATTACAAAGGGCGCCAATATTGAAATATTGAAGAAAATCGCCCATTTAATGCTTGCATGCAAAAAGTTCAATTTAATATTATTTTAATAAGTTAACTAAAATCTCAGCATTTGGATGCACTCTGTAATGTCCCCTTCTCAATTGTGATCAATTCAGTTGACCGTTGGCCTATTCTGGAGACCTGTAGGCTACTCGGAGGGCGAAATTAGGGTTTCCTATTTTTGAGGAGGTTGTTTGAAGATTGAAGATTGGATTGCGGTTTCTTTCTGGGTTTTCAGAGAGCTTCGCAGTGGTATAGCTCGTTTAGTGTTCTGAGCAATTTCATGAATTTACTATTTTTAGTAAATTCTATTTCTGGCAGTGGTCCTGTTGGCTACAGTGTTGTTGGCTCTCTTCTTCAACCAGTTCTGTTGGTAATTTGATTTTTGGCCTTTGGATGCATTTTCTGGAGAGATAAGTTATTTTCATATTATAATGTTATATTTTAATATTATAACCCCTTGGCCTAGCATTATAACTTTATGTTGTTTTAAAAAGGAGGATTTTGAGGGTGAAGGCCTCATCAGGAGATAATTTATATTTTAAGGCCAAATTATGGGTTGGAGAAGTGGGACGCCTACTTGAGAGAAAGATTAATTTTTATAAAAGTGAAATATTGCCTTATGAGAAAAGGACGCCACCTTTGGAGGGGAAAGAGTTGAAGTCAAATTTGAATTTGGGCGCCCTTCTTAAAGCTTCTAGAAGATTCTCCTCAAGTCTTTATATGCTGGCCTCAGCTCTTCATTTGCCATCTTTTGTCTACCATACCGTTATGATGTTGGATTGTCTTCAGGCACACGCTTCGAGGAAAGCATACCTCCTAGCAATGGCTCATCTTCTTGCTTGAAAGATAGCAACTAGTTGAAAAGTAGATTGTAGTTGAGTTGTTTTAGCATTGCATTTGAGTTTCCTAGCATATTAGTTTAGTTTCCTTGCATTTTAGACATATTTTGGAGTTGCTGAATATCATAGCTGATTGTAAGAATTGCTCATATCTCATGAAATAAAAATATTATCATTTTGGGTGTTTTTCCTTTGTTCTTCTCAACCTGGGGCGACCCCTTCCTAGAAGTTTCAGATTTTATTTTGCTATCTTAGATTTTATCTTGCAAAAATCACCCTTCTCTGGGCCGTACCATTCTGGTCTGCCTGGCAAGTGTTTAGAAAAAAAAATACTTTAATTTGTCAGTTGTTTCTTAGTCTAGCCTTCATTGTCCTCATCCTAGCTTTCGTTTGCATCAAGTCTCATGTCATTCTGGCAAGTATTGAGTGAGTTGTGAGTGTTTTAGTGAGTTCTAGTGTTGCTGATTACTTCATTTCAGTCGCTGGTCCGTCATATCACTCTTGAATAAATGTAAGTTGTGAGGAGATTGAGTCTTGAGAGTCTTGCTAAACATTGAGGAAATCATATTTAGTTTTGCAGCATTGGAGGACTTTCTAATATGGGGTTTTGGCAAGCATTCTATCATATTGTAAGCTAAATAGTAGTACTATCAGCAATTCTCCTTTCTCTCTTTCACTTACTTTATTGTACTTCCCGCTGAATAAGTGGAAGAGGCTGGCTTGCCGCCTATTTACTTTCAATTCGTAGTTTTAGGGACCCTCTGATCATATGCTCGCCATCACTCGGCGCCATCTTGGTTAGAGTTACTTTAGCTCATCTTGCATAAGATCCTCTGACCATATGCTCGTCTACCCTAGACGCATTCTTGGTTAGAGTTCCCTTCCAATTCTACATCTGCATTAGACCCTCTGACCATATGCTCACACCTTGCCCACATCGGGATCCTGGTGTACATCCTTGGTTAGAGTTGCTTTCTCATCGTTTTGGTTTTAGAGCTAACCTTAACGGGTGCGTGTTGATTGTAATTGTAATTGGAAAAAACAAAAAAAAAATTAGTCCGGTTCATTACACACTCATAAAAATTCATTGATTCCGAAATGTCCAAATTTGACTCTCCAGGCGTCCATTTGCAAAAGTTTTGAGATTTTTTGCTAACTTCCTACTTTATAGCTCACTGAAAGTTACAGTTGCCTCTGTTCAGCACTGATTTTTGGATGCCTAAGTGATGTTGTGACTGAGCTAAGATATCCACCGCGAAGCCTGTAGAGCAAAGATGAAATGTCTGTTGGGAACTGCAACTGCTAAAAACAACATTTGACACCTCAAAAAATTAGGCGCCTTTGATTAAATTGATGCAAGGTCTCCAGACTTGGTCATTTCTCTGTTTTGCCATCTCACGCTTCGAACTGCCATTGTCGATGGACAATGAACCCTGCTGACTGGACGATAGGTTCATTGTGTGACTGGAAGAATTCCGCAACCAACGACTGTATGTAAGGCACCTGAACACTGCATTAGGAACCCCAAAGCAAGGGCGCCCCTAGCTTGTGAAGGCGCAATCACTAATTTGACAAAAGTGTAACTTTCATCCAGACGCCATACTTTGACCCCTGACATCGGGAGCTGGAGTGCTCCGATTCGCACACCAACAATCTCTCTACGTAGCTAGAAGCACTGAGAAGAGATGTCTCTGGAGGTGACAGCGAGAAAACTGCTTCTAAGACCTCAAAAAGAAGGGCGCCTTTTCCAAGGGAGTGTGTGTTTCCCACACTTGACCATTTTTCTAGTTGTCTGGTATTCTTCAGCGATCTCTACTGACCCTTCATGTATGGGCGTTTGACAAATCCTAGGGGCTGATGGCTGGACTCACTGGATAGCTGGGAAAATTTT
>VDFB02151883.1:0-21077 GCA_007258455.2 Sequoia sempervirens | reverse complement strand
TGGATGCTTGAGCATTTTC
The DNA here is from genome assembly GCA_007258455.2 of Sequoia sempervirens. Lineage (NCBI taxonomy): Eukaryota > Viridiplantae > Streptophyta > Pinopsida > Cupressales > Cupressaceae > Sequoia > Sequoia sempervirens. The sequence continues at coordinate 21,058 of VDFB02151883.1, read as the reverse complement.
AGCAAGATCTTGACCTTCAACAAGTTGGGCACCCCTGGGCTATACTTGCACTTTCTGACTTTTCCTTTGAAAAATCTTCATAAATTGATCACTGAAAACTCTATCTCAGTCACTGAAATGGCCGTATGCACCACGAAATGTCGCCGTAAGATGCTCCTCCATCGTGAAAAGCTCTATTCTGAGTCTCTGCTTCAGGCTTTGTTCAATATAGCTTTGTGAACTAGAGCTATTGACAAAAACTCCATGCTTGGCGTTGCCCAAACACACAGCTGAACACATCAAATTAGCAAGGTTTAGACTTTCAAAATGCAAATGCCTTGATGAAACAAAAATTTGGTTTAGATTTTAACAAGATGAAATCAGGATAAAATGGCTAGAATGCGGAAGGTTGGGAGGCCACGGAAAGAAGGAGTGCCCAAGATGAAAGTTGTCTTGATACGATCCTCCTCATTACTTTGCAATCTTATTATAGCCAGAAAAACCATCAAGAAGTGATAGCATCTCTAATCCGGTAACTGTCTGCAAAGTATGCTCCATGATAGGTAAGGGATAATTGTCCTTTAAGGACAATTGATTCAAGTTCCTGAAATCAACGCAAATTCTGATTTCTCCATTCTTTTTGCGCACAGGAACAATATTTGACACCCAGGTGGAGTGATGAATAGGAAAAATTATCCTCGAGTCCACCATCTTCTAAATTTCCACGTAGATGGTATCTTGAATTCGCGGATTATAATGTCTTTGTTTCTGCCTAAAAGGCTTCACCTCAAACTTCAGTGGAATTGTGTGAGACAATTCAATGGGTGTGAAGACCTTTAAATCTTCATATGACCAAGAAAAAACATCCTTGTACTGCTTGAAGAAGGCGATAAACCTCTCAGTTTCTTCAAGAGTGCAACATTTGCCCAAGTTCACAAGCCGAGGCCTGTCTTCAGTACCTATGTTGACTTGATTATATTCTGATGAAGTATTCACCCCTGACCTTTTCTGATCTTGGATGTAACGATCATGCCTGTCAAAAATATCCTCTAAGGATACAAAACCTTTAGGAATCTGATTTCCCTTCAACTATATGATTCCAGATTCTATAACCTCAGATTCTTCAGCAATTGACTCTTTGTGAGGAGTTGAACTCCCTTCAAAGAACAATTCTTTGTAGTTGTCTCCCATGACGAGAAATTCTTTAATATCTTCATCATCACTGAAGACTTGCCAGTTGTCTGAGTTATTAGGAACAACTGGTCTGTAAATGAGCTCAATAGCAAATGAATTCTGACGAAAGTCAGAGTTAGGCATAAAAAGAGCGGCTGAAACTGCAAGAGCCTCAGCTTTGCTATTGTTCATTCTTGAAATATATTTGATGTTAAATGCATCAAACCAGTTGATTGCATTCCACACCCTCTGCCTATAGTTCTGGAGACGATTCTTTCTTACGTGAAATTGCTCTCTGACCTGCTTTACGATCAGCTCTACATCTCCTTCAACTTGAAGCAGCTTGATCCCCATATCCTTTGCGTTTTTTAGACCTAACAAAAGCGCCTCATATTCAGCAGTATTATTAGTGCAATCAAATTGCAACCTATATGCAAAAGGATATAAACGACCTTCGGGAGAGATAATCACTACTCCCGCTCCGGAACCTGAAGTCGAACAACTGCCATCAAACTGCATCGTCCACATCTTCGATTCTTCATCTGATAATTCGGTGGAAAGAGCAAAATTTTGACAATCTTCCGTCACTTCAGACACCATAGCATATGTGCCTGGACCCGTGTCTTGATACAACACTTGAGCATGTGGGTCCTGGGACTTCACCACTGTAAACTTTGATTTGGTTTCCGGCTCTAACTTGAAAGTACCTTTCTTCAATGGGATTGTCACGAACGACCAATCCATCTGTATTTCTCCTCCAAGATCCTTGCAAAAACTTCTACTAAGTAACATCCCGTAACTAGTAGGAATATCAGCTACTAGGATGGTCATCATAATCTTTTTCTCTGGGCACAACGCTAGCCTTTCTTGTGCATCTTTGAGTTGACCGACTAACGGCACCGGTTTGGACTCAAGTGAGTAACACTTTTCCTGAGTCGGGGTGCATGAAAGTCCCAACGCGTTCATAATCTATAAGGGCATTACATTGTCCGAAGCTCCGCTGTCAATTATGCAATTGCTCAGCTTAAAACCTCCTATATATAGAGATATATAGAACGGCCTAGGCTTCTCTTCTGCAGGAACTGAGGATTGTAGTAATGTCGGCTGAACGACATTCTTCTTTTTAAGAACATTCAAGATTCTATCCAACTGCTCTGGATGATCTTGTAAATACTCCAGTTGAGATATCTGTACCTTTGTCTTCATCATGGAAGACACGATGTCAAAGCTTGCTGAAGACGTATCTAAAGCTGCTGGCAAGATAGTCTCTTGTGAAGGTTTAAGATTGGAAGTAGAAGCTACTTCCTTCGCTTTTGTATTCAAATTCCGCTTTTCCTCTTCCTCCTATGCTTTGAAATGCTGAGCACGTGTGAACACAGGTGAAGTGATATTTTCATGATTCACTGCGAGAGAAAAACGACGAGATTCTTCTTCTTCTTCATTAACGGGTTCTCGATCAAAATATCCCGTTGCGAAGTCGCCATCAAACTTGTCCGTCTGTGAAGAGACGACATTTGAACTAGAAGGTATGAAGTCTAAACTAGGAGCAGAATCGGAAAATCCCATGAGCTGATTCATTCTTTGATTTTCCGGACAAGTAGCCCCGGTATGCTCTGCTGAATCATGGAACGTGCAAAAGACCGTAGCCTTCTCAGCTTCATTATTTTTTCTTGGTTGTCCTTGCAGAAACTTAGACTTGAAATTATTGTACGGCTGAAAGTTATTCCTTCTCGGCTGGTACGTTGGTTGTGGTTGAAAAGGTGGTGGTGCAGGCAAAGCTGGTTTCCCTTGAGGTGGTGACTGTCTCTTCAATATTGTCACCTCATTTGCTACCTTCTGTAGCAATGGATCAGCCGACGCTTGCACGAGCGGCCTAATCGAATCATCTTTCATCTTGCCGGTTGTAATCATGTTATCTTCAAGCTTGATTGCTTCCTCCTGAAGGTGTTGTAGATCATCTTCTTCGCTTATCTTCAAGAAAAAGGCAATTTCTGACTGCAACGCGTTGATGAAAGAACTCATCAAAATCTCATCAGACAGATTCAAAGTATGAGAAAGATGTGTAACAAGGCGATTAAACCTTGCCACGAACTCCCTCATTGGTTCATGCTTCTCCATCTTTGAATTTGAGAGTTGTGCAAATAATCTATGATTGTCCTCGGCAGGCTTGAATCTTGCCAAGAACTTCTCGCTCATGACAGCCCAATTGGTGATAATTCCTAGTTCAAGATTATTGAACCAGTCTGCTGCATTGTTCTCAAGAGTCTCCACGAAAAGACGAACGGCGATGTCTTCATGCGCAACATGCAAAACGGAACAAGCCGCCGTGAATGCTGATAAATGTTCATCTAGATGTTTGGAACCATCGCCATGAAATCTCGGGAAAAACTTGTGTGATCCCTTGGGCAATTCATGATGTCCTGGTAGAGCCAACGGTCGAATATTGTCGCCCCAAGGCAAGGGAGTTGGACGTATTGTGTTTCTTCCATTACGACCGTTGTGATCATCACCATTGTTGTTGTTATTACGATCACCCATCTCTGCAGTTGGAGTGGGAGTCTCTTCTTCAAAAATTTCTGATTCAGTAAACTGATCAGGAGCTTCTTCAAAAACAGGATCTGGCTGAATAGGAGGATTTCCTCTCCTTCTTCTAGTGTAAACTCGGTACGCCAGGATGCTTAATTCCACGCGGGAGGTGGCAAAACTGGTCTACCTGCTGCAAGATCTGCTTTTTCTTCTTCTTTATCCAGAGATGTAGCCGCGTTCCTCCACTGAGTGGTAGATGTATGATTTTCAAAAATAAACGTGCACAAGCTACTGATAATATCTGACTGTTCTGCTTCGATGAAGACTAAATTCGGCTGAATAACAGGCGGACTTAGTGCTAGTTGTAATACTGGAGCAGTAGGACGCCAGATAGTCATAACCATGACATGAAGTTTTTTCAAGGCCTCATGCCCCACAGTGGGCGCCAGAAAGAACTGTTGGCGTAAAAACTAACACCTCTTGAGTGCGGGTTTGTAGGGACAGCTATGCACACTGCATAATGAGTGCTCTTCAAATTAGGAGGGGAAGCTCCCTCGTAGTGCTAGAATACGTGGAAAAGAAAAGTAATCTAAGTCCTATCTTTTTGTTCTCAGCTGGAAGAGGCACAAGGTTAAGAAAACCAAGAACGTTGCAGCTAAGGATTTTCTAGTTTCGCAGATCATTAACTACAACTAAACTAACTACTTTAAATCTATCCAGTTTCCTCAAGAAAACAGAGCATGAGGAAATGGAGCAGGAATGATTATCTGACGATAAGCCGGATACAGACTCACAACGTGAAGGCAAGGTGTCACAACTATCTGCTTGTCTGAATAGGCTTATTGGAAACAACAATATACGATAAACTAAGTACAGATTCTCAACTTGAAGGCAAGGTGGCACAACTATCAGCTCAATCTGAATAAGTTTATTATTAACACACATCATACGATAACCAAGAACAGATTCTCAACTTGAAGGCAAGGTGGCACATCTATCAGCTCAATCTGAACGAGTTTATTGAACACATAACATAAAGGATAGCCAACTAGGATGATAAATTGCATAGGCGAGACACGCATACAATCTACCATCAACTAGCCACTATATCTAACTAAGGCAAGCATTCACCATCATAATTGCATGAAACCCTATGTGGCATAACAATTCATCACAATAGTAAATACTCATGAACAGATACAGAACGAGCAATATTACAGGCAAGGTAGGCACAGCATATATTTCTCTCTCGTGCAAAAGTTATTTACAAATGAGCAAAAGCTCTTATTTATATACATCAAGGTGTAGGGAACCCTAAAATCACCTTGAGAATCCTGCACTTGCATGCATAGAGATTTCAGCTAAGCCCTAATAAAGTAAACTATACAGTTAATTGGAAAGCTACCATCAGTTAACCGAAACATCTAATCTAAAAATGGACAATTGTGCAAGCATGCACGTCCTTATTGAAAGCATGTTAACTAGAACACTACCATCAGTCAACGTAAAAACCCTAAATGAAACTCCAAGTGTGTAAAGCTAATCTCAGAATAGATATGCATGAGACGAGACAACGAGTTAACTTGAAAGGGTAACGCCAAGTTAACTCCTGTGTGTAATGTCTATCCTGAGAGATGGGAACTGAAGTTTACTGGCCCTGATCTAGAGCAACCAATCCCTCAACGAGATTGTTAACTGCATCACTATCTGGAGCTATGAGACTCTGTCGAAGAATACTATGTCGGTGCAGCATATCCTCACCAGCTGTGATCTAAGACTGAAGTTCACCTCTACTCCTCGTTGCCTCGTCGAACAATGCTGACATGACTGTAAGCTGAGTAACCTTACAGCCAACGGTCTCCCCACTGAAAATGGTATGAATGAGTGCCTGGAGCTCTGACTGAACATCGGTAAGCTCAACATAGGCACCACCCTCAATCTGATACCAGCACGCTAAGCGAGATACTAGAGTCCTCACAAACCGGAGTGCACTAGTGACGTGCTCTCTACTCTCAGCCAACTCTAACGCCAAAGTGTCTTCTATCTTTGCTCTGAAAACCAATTGCGTTTTCCAAGAGTAGATAGCTTCTTTGTCCTCTGCATCTGTGACTGCATCATATGCCACATTTAGGTGAGCAATCATAATCTCATCCCGGGGTTTGTTAATCACCATATCTCGCTCCTCATCCTAAAGACGAAGACGGAGCTCTCATGCATTGTATCGCAACTGATATAACTCTGTGAGCATAGTACGGCCTCTAGCAACGAACTCCTCTGTCATGTCCCCTTCTAGTTGACATCTCTCAGAGCACAGGATTAGCCTATTATGCGACCCTCGTAGGCTGATAGTGTTGGTTGGAAATTTTGTATTCTTGTGAAAGTATACAAAATGGTGATTTCAACCACAGCATGTGAGTTTGAACTCTCCTAATTAAGGGAAGGCTCCCCCTTTTAACAAAATAAAATTGATATGGGTAGGACAGCAATCGTTCCTCTTGTTTCAGAAAAGATTACGTTCTTCTCTCTTCACAGAAAAGAAACAGTAAATGTTACTAAAACTTATTACAACAGCTATGCAGTGAAATTAAGAAAGAGGAAATAAAGTTTCCTGAAAGCACAAAGACTCCCGTTACTTCCTCCGGGACGGGAAAACAATTCAATAAGCACAAAGTCTTGAAGAATGAAATCCTATCAACCTTTTTCAGAATGATTACTTGATGAAAAAGTACAATATAAAACAGCTCAAAGACTGTAATTACAATGTATCTTTTAACTACTCTAAATGAGAAATACTATGAGCACAAAGACTTATAATTCTTCTCTATTTCTAATACTAACTATGAATTCAATCTTCACATTTACAGCACAAAGTCTGCAGATATTTAAATCGAATCTCTCTCTAGCAATCTTCTACAACTCTCAAGTAATCACAAAATGATGCCCCAAAATGACATAAGAACATTAAGGATGCAAAATGAGAATTCAGCTCAAAGTCTGAAATTCCAGCTTCTTGATATTACTTGAAAATTCACAATATTCCACTATAAAGCTCAAAGACTTTATGAGTACAAAATTCTGCAGAGTTTTCTTGCTTGCTAAAAAGATCTCTATTACAATAGACCCCTCAAGTATTTATAGGAGGAAGGTATGGAGAAAAATGTGGGAGGATCTCAACAAACTTGAGAAAATCTCTCAACCGATAACTAATTGCGATTGACTTATTCAAAATTACAATCCAAATTGTGATTTGTCTTGTAAGATTTTACATGTAATTACATTTTCGAAAACTGCAAGGAAAGAACACTTGCAATTGCAAAATTTGTTTTTACATATATTTTGTCGAAAGTAAAAATACATAAAACAATCTAAAATTTCAATCTGTTTCATTCCTATCTTTGAAAGATAAGAATTTGCTGATGATGGTCTGCAACTCATTCGGATCTGGACCCAACGTGTTCTTGGCCACTGCAACTGTCTTCAAGATTACATCAAAGTATCTGATTGTTGCTAGTCTATGCTCCTCATAAGTAGTTTGCATTTTCTCAAGGATTGTCTGATGATTGACAAGCTTTTGAATTGAATCCATAGAAAACTGCTCTGATTCCATTTGTTGACGAAGATTGGCTGCCATTTCGGAAATAACTGAATCAGCTGCAAGTAATTCATCTTCTTGATTTAAAACTGTACAAGAGATCTTCTCAAAACTTGAAAGAATATCCTGCTGAACTTCATCATTCATTTCTAAAGTGGCCTGGATATCTTTAATAAGATCTTGAATGACCAATGATCTATTTGTCATAAGTTCCTCAAATTCTACGTACTTCTCTCTATTTGGCAAGATCGAGTTGTTGCATAGAATTTGTAACTTGACTTGATCTATCTCATGCCAGATTTTTAAATCTTTCTCAAGCGATCCCAAACTCTGCTTGAAGGCTTCCAAAGTTTGATTTAGCTTTATCTTTGCTATTATGACATTTTTGAGAACTTGCAAGGTCTTCTCAATCATTGGAATACTTTGATCAATCAGCTGAGCTATCCATGAATCAACTGCCTTGGCCTTTTGTGCAATTCTTTCCAATTGCCTAACTGATTCATTAGGAGTTGTAGATAGAGAATCAACTGCCTCTGATGATCCTGTAATCCTTTGAATGACTGAAACCAGCTGAGCATTGTCTTCTTTGAGCTTTTCCTTTTTAGCTAAAAGCTCATTATAGCTTTGTGTGAAAATCGTCACTGAACTTTGAGCATCCTGCATCATATTGGCATGAGTTTGCTTGCCCAATTCCACTCTTGTGAACCTGTAATCAGATACCTGCATTTCTTCATGTGGTTTGTCAACAAGAGGCTCTGCAATCTCAGCATATTTCATTCTATTGCTGTCAACAAAAACTTGTGAGACTGTTTTAGCTTTCTTTGCAACCATTGGTTTTGATTTCTTCGATTTTTGAAAATCAAAAATATCAGGAGACACTGCTTGTTTCTTTCTTTTGGGAGCAACTGAATTCAACCATGGAGGAAGATCCAAAGTTGTCACATCTGAAATAGCAACTGTAGTCTCTGTAGAAATAGCCTCAGTTTGTGATACAACAGAAATTCTAGAAGGTGCCTCGGTTTGTACAGCAACAATGTTTTGTTTAGAAGACAAACTACAACTAGGATTGGCCATGAAACAATCAAAGCTTGTTACAGATGTATCTATTTCTGGAAGAGTTATTTCTGACATGGCTGGAAAGATTGGATTTATGTCAAAAATACTCTTGAAGTTACTAGGCAAATTCATCATGGGAGTATTTGCTATTGATGAAGACTGATGACAAGTCTCTTGTGGTGGGATAGAAGGAACGAAAATGGTGGAGAAGGAATCAACATCACTGTCGATAGGGGACATAGGAGATATGACTGATTCTGGTATTGGAGCTTCAATGTGAGGAGTTATCTCACTTAGAATAGTAGAGGTCTCAAGAACCTCGTCTTCTTCTTGCTGATCTAATACCTGAATCTGCATTTCATTGACTTCCTTACCCTTTAGTGTTTCCCTATCCAATGGTTGTTCTGGAGCTCTGCTTACTTTCAGCTTGATTCTGGTACTTGAAGAGGAAGCTCCTTCTTTTGATTGTTCTCTGATTTCTGATTTCAATCCTCTAGGACCAGCTGGGTCATCTTCAGCTCTAACTTTGATTTTGCTAGTCTTGACACCTATGCTTTTGAGCCAAGAGTTGGTGTTCGCCAAGACTGATTGAAATCTATCAAAGATAGAGACAGATTCCTTTTGGGACCATTGAATTGCAGGAATGGGAGCATTAGCAACTCCTTGTTCTTCGTATTCAGGATCCAAAATCTGCCTATCATCAATTACTCCCTCTGGAATTAAAGTCAGATTCAGGTCAATAATTTGCTCCAAAGTTAGCCTGCAATAATCCATTTTGTATATATCCTTTTCTGTCCGGAGATCTGCCCAAATGTCTTCAATGCGGTGAACATGAGTAAAGGCTCTTTTTATTTTATCTTTCATCCTTCTGTAATCAAAATCCACTCTAGCTTGGAATCTCTTCAATGTTATCTCCTGAAGTTCAGTCTCCATTGCTTTGGCTCTTGAAGAAGTTGTCAGAGAATACCTGCCGATTACCAATGGATTATGTGAAGAAATACCAATTCCAGACTTGTGTTGCGTAGCTTGACGTGAATGAACTGCCATTAACTGCCTTCCCAGCTCCATCAGAATGATCTTATCAGTCGGATATCTTGGAAGCATATAAGGTTGGTCTTCTAAGCATCCAACTCTCATATAAGTGAAGGTAGGAAATTGAAGAAACAAGCAGCCATACTTATTAACTTTATTCCAAGCTGCCTCAGATACCCTGTTATTTGCTAGTTCTTTGTCAAACAAACACATAAAATAACCAAAGAAGGCATCTTGAACCCTTCTATAATGCGCTCAACTTGGAATAAAAGTCAGCTGATCATAATATTTCCATACAGGCACCAACGATCTGTCACCTTCAGGAGATAGGCCTGGAAAATGTCTTAATGAAGCCGCTATATAAACTAAGTATGAGTTCATATAGAAAGTAAGAGTGGTAGGAACCTGTGCAAGCTGTTCACACAAACAGTCACTGATTATTTCTCCCCAGAAAATTGGATGATGTGCTTTTCTAATAACAACCATGAACTTATACATCCAGTTTTCAAACACATTAGAAACTTTCAACCCTGCAATTCTGCTCAGAAGAGTGATCATATCATTAATTTCCTCTATGAAATCAGACCGATACAACTTGGGTATACGGGTGACACAAGGTCGTGATTTGAGAAGCCACTTAGAATTGATATGTCTAATACAATCATTCTTTTTCTGCTCAAAATGTCTGTGAGCACTCTTCAATGAAATCTCTGAATAAGTAGTTGCATCAGGAACTCTGAAAACTCTGTTGATTGTTTCAGCATCAAGTCTGATAACTACATTACCATCATCATCCTTGATTGTTCTGGATTCTCTATCAAAGCGTGCTGCACATGCAAGGACGAATTCTGGTTCTAGGGCAGCAACAGGAAAAGAAGACACCAGATGAATATGACTCCTCAGCAATTTTTGCATATTAGAAGAAGTAGATTTCTTAGCTCTGCCAAGAAATTCAGACATATCAACATGCCCGATTTCTGTGTCTTTGATCTCATCGATATTTGAAACAACGTGAGATGGAGAAATCTCATTCTGATATTTATCAAACTTGTATTTCATCTTTTTGCTTTTAGGAGAAGTTGGCTCGTCTGTCATTGAACAGGAATTTGCAAGACTGCGGTGAAAACCCCATAAGGTCAGAACATCATCACCATCAACATGAGTGGACATGGCGAAACTCAAACCCTAGAACAATGAAATGGACTTTGGAAAAAAGATGGAAGGCAAATGAAGATGAATTGGGAATTAAAATGGAATGGTGGCAGTCAAAAACAGCATGTCTCTTTGAAACAGCAAGACAAAAGAGATCTTTGGCTTAGATTTGGAATTTCGTCCAAAAAGGTCAACTTTTGTGCTTTTTAAGGCGATTCGGGTTTTCGAATGACTTCAACAATTTCGGGACTTTTTGACACTTTAGCAATTTCTGCTTTTTGGCAATTTCGGGGTTTTAAAGAGCTTCAGCAATTTTTTGCAAGGGCAGTCGGGATTTTTTGGAAGTTTAACAATTTTTGAATTTTGCAATTTTGAAAATTGTTATTTCAACTGCAAATCCCGAAATTGCATTTCTGAGTTAAAAATCCGAAATGTAACACAAAGTGGATTACTTGTGGAAAGTGATAATGGATGATTGGAAGTGAATAGATGTAAATGAAATGGTAAACGGAAGCCTTATTATTTGAAAAGATGGATGAAAGCATAATGAAGGAAAAGTTTATTGCTGGAATGAAATAATGAAAAAAAACGCAGTTTTATTATAAGGCATTTCAAAGAGAAAAAATGCGTTATGTATGATGGAAGTATGGAGGTATATGAAATGAGATGGAAGGAAAAATTTCAGTGAGATGAAGGAGAGGGCGCGTATGATTTATGAAGAGAATATAACAAATGAGGGATGTGTATTAAGTAAAAGGCGGATTAAAAATAACAAGAAACGCATTTTGTATGGAGGCGGATGAAAAATGCGAAGTGAAAATGGAGGACGTATATTATGAAGGTAGTGAATGAGAACTAAAACACGTTTTGATAAAACTAAAACAGATACTAATAAATATACATAAACGACCATTGGTAAAGACGGAAAAACAGAAGAAAAATGCATAAAAATAAAAAACGCGTTTTGTAAAAGACATCAAAATGTTAAAACGATATATGTAAAAGACAATGACGTTAAGAATAAGGCAATAAATAACAGTAAAACTTTGAAAGAAAGAAGAAGAAACGCGAATCATACCTGGAAACGAGTTGCAAACGAAAACTATGAGGAAATAAAGCCTAGGCGCGTCCAGAAACGAAAAGGGCGATGGCTATTTACTGGTAAAAGTCCGAATTTCAAGCATTAAGGTCGACAAAATCTCCATGAAATGGGGAAGTAAAAGCAAAGAAGGATTCAACTAGCTCGAATCTGAATAGCATCGGGTTTTTTGAAAGTCTTTAGCAAATCAAAACATGAAATCGGGTTTCTTTGAAGTCATAACATGTTTTTTTACAAAATCGGACTTTTGAGACTTCAATGCAATTTCATTTTAAAGCAAATCGGACTTTTTGAATGACTTAGCAATTTTCATTTTGTCAAAAATGAATACTTTAACAAATTCGGGTTTTTCAAGCCATATGACAATTTTGCTTTTTGTCAAAAATATAAAGACTTAACAAAAATTCGGGTTTTTGAATCACTTTAGCAATTTCGGGATTTTTAGGAACTTTAGCAATTTTGCCTTTAAGTCTAAATTTCCCTATTTGCTGAGTTGCTTTAAAAACCCGAAATTGGTGAAAAAGACACCAAAAACGACTCAGAAATTGACGAAAACGGAAACGAAAGGGGAAAAAAGAGTAGCCCAAAGGTTAATAAACTTAAAAATGAGATTTGTCACTCTTCACACCTCGTAATGCGTGCGTTAGAGAAGATAAGTCTCAAATTTTATGAAAATTTTGATTGGTACCCAAATTTTTAAAACGAGTTAAAAATTTAGGATAACAGATAGGATGGATAGAGGGTCTTGATGGAGCTTGGCTTGGCTTCAGTTGTCAGTTTTTGATTAGTTGGCTTTTGTTCGGGCTCATTTGGACACCGTTTACCTGAGTTGCTATTTTTAGCAGTATTTGGCACTCAGAGAGGCACCCCTGCTATTTTTAGCAGTACAGTTTGATCACGTGCAGAATCACTCCCTGGTTTGCCAGCTTCAGACGGTTCGTGCATCGGACGTTTCTTGAGGGAGTTATTAATAGTTGATTGATTAATTAAATATTAATTAAATTGAGCATATAATATAAAGTTATAATATTTTAATATTATAACTTAAGTGAAGGGGTCGCCCATCATAGAAGGGGCCAATTTTTAATTATATTTTATAATTAAAATTTGATCAGAGACTATTGGAAAAATTAAACAAGAAAGTCGAATTATTTTAATGATCCCTATTTTTAAGGAATTCGCACTTTTGCAAGAGTCTAAGGTTTTTGCTTGGAAAGTCGAGCCATTATGTTATTGATTATTGAAATTTGAGCAAGTCTTCCTCCAGAGTACAGAAGCCAAGGGTTTCAGTCTCAGAGCATTGGGGAACGATCCATCTCCAGTGAAAGCAATTCAGAGGTTGTGAAATATCTTCCGATTTATTGCCAGGCAAGAGATTTCTTCATTCAGAAGAAGTTACAGAGCATCATAGACAAGAAATATTCAGGGTTTTGGCTGAGGAATACATCCAGAAGGGTTTCATTTACCTAGGCGCCTATTACCTAAGTTCCAGACAGAGCAAATTTGAACCGTACTTTTTATTGAATGCTGCTGTCACAGCCGTACCATCATCACAGCAGGGCCGTACCAGCAATAAAGAGCCATACTTTTTATGTCATGAAATTCGCCTTCCTTCTGGGCAGTTCAATCTCACCAATAGGGGCGCAGTAGCTGTCAGAGCCACATGCAGTCTTCAGACAGAGGGAGGAGCTGGAATTATTGAAGGCCGTACCATCCATCATTACATCAAGAGGGCTGCAAATCAGGTTTTTGATCTGATATTTTTATATTGTTTTATTTGCATGCCAGAGATCTTATACTGTAATCATCTGAAACAAATAATAAGATCATTGATGAATCATTCCAAGGGTATTCTGCTTCCGTATTTATTTTATTGAATTTATTATCAATTTCTATCAAAATCGCAATTTCCTTTATTCATGTAAAAAACCACAAAAAAACCAAAAACTTCAGAAAAACAAACAAAAAAAGGCAATTTCAGAAGACAGGGGAAACAAGGGTTTCTACAGTGGTATCAGAGCTAAATCCTGCCATCCTGAGGGTTTAGCAGTCTTATGCAGCCACAACAGATTGGGTCTCACAGGTATTACACACGCAGACAAGCCTTGATTGACAGGCAACAGGGTTCGATCTGGCAACCAGAAAACATGGGCGATAGAACCGATATTCCTAGAACAGAGATTCCTCATAATCCCAGAGATCAGGACAATGCAGAGGTTTTAGACACTCTCAGAGACTTACGAGCAGGTCAACGGCAGTCCAACGATGTGCTACAGCAGTTGACAGTAGCAATCCAGAGGTTGGGTACACAGAGGAGACTGTCACCTCAGCGTGAGGATAACAGGAGTGATGCAGGATCTTGGAGAGCACCCAGGACTGTTTCACGGACAGCAGATAGGCCTACTAGGCCTACTTTTGCGAGACAGGAGCCCGATGAGGCTATTGCAGGTGAAGAGCATGATGAGTTGTTCGCAGACACACTTATGGCAGCGAACGAGGAGTGCGAGTTAGTACCACCTGATGTCAGAGAGAGGATCACCTTTGACAGATTTATTACACAGAGGCGAGAGCACCACAAAGGTCGACAGGATTGGAGACCTAGCTACCAGAATCATGATCTGAAGCATGCTACAAACAGGCTCAATCTAGCGATGTTCGATGGTAGTGGTAAGGTCATAGCTTAGGCCTGGATTAGTAAGCTAGATACATTCCTCACATTGCGTCCGATGGCTGAGAGAGATGCTATCCGATATGCGACACTGCATCTTGAGGGGGTGGCTTACGACTGGTGGCACCATGGGATGGTGACACTACAGCATGACCGGATCACATCATATCAGGAGTTTGTTGATCGGTTGGTGGAGCGGTTTGACAGGAAGGATCCAGAATCCTATTTTAGAGACTTGGCTCAGTTGAGACAGAGTGGTAGTTTGGAGTCGTATATTGGTGACTTTCAGAAGTTATCAGTTATGGTTCCGAATATTTCAGAGAGGCGACTGGTAGTGCTTTTCATGGAGGGTTTGACAGAGCCATTGAGAGGTTGGATCAAAGCCTTTGATCCTCCTTAGGTCTGACGATAAAAAGCTGGTAGTATGGGTTAGGCGACATGCCAGTCGATGAATTCAACTCGAAACGAATTCTTCTTCGGGGATAATAAAAGGACCAGCGAAATAGAAAGTCGATTTTAATAAAGAAAAATCGAATTTTAGAATGATTCAAAGGGTAAATCGGCAGCAACACCTTTGGATGGGAAATATAACGATCACAGCGGAAAATCTTTTGCTTCTCGCAAAGGTCCCTATAATAATCCGCGATTGTCCTTTGAACCTAAGAACAAAAGCGAATCCCGAGTGATGTAAAACCTCTGGTCCGAGATCAGAAAATTCGAACAGCGGGGAAAATTCTGAGTCCCGAGTCCCGGAAGGCTTGGAGCTAAAGGCGGTGGAAGTCAGAACTTGGAATCTGAGGCCGCTATCTGGCATTGATGGGAGGGTTCATTAGGAGTTAAGTATAGGTGTTAAGCGGGGCGAAGAGAATGCCATGTTGTGACCTTTTCACACATCGCCCCATTAAAATGGGGACCCCTAATTTTTGCTCCATTCTGGTCTTTTTGGCTTTGGTTTTTGTGTGTCTCTCTCTCCGTCTGTCTCTTTTCTATGGTCTGCTTTCTGGGGACGTTCCCGTCTGCACGCTTCAACGTGAATTTGGCCAAGTCTGAAATTAGGGTTTCATCGTTCCTGGTCAGTCCGAGGTTGAATAAAGTGAATAAATTGAAAGTGGAAACTAGCGATTGTTGTTGTCGGTGTGTTTCCAGCGGGTTCGGCAAGTTTTCGCCGGATTGAGGTACTTACTATTTTTAATGGAAGTGTAATTAAGGACAATCCATCGATATTTTGAGATTCCATGATCCTACGGTATTGAGTATATTAAGAACGCTTCGTGCAAATTTGGCCAACGAGGCGACACTATTTTAGCGATCCCGGGCTTAGGGCAATTTTGGGGTTGGATCACGAGTTTTCTTTGCATGTCTACATATTCATACGGGTTTTTGAGACCTTACATTGATGATATAACATGCAAAGACGAGAGATAGCCACTTCGGAAATTGATCTTAGAGGCTATTTTTAGGGTTTGCATGTGGGGAGTTTTCTTTTGCATGTCGGTGATTCTGATGGGTTTTAGAGCTTGATGGTATGACATGCAAAGCGAAGAAGATACTCACTCGATAAGGAACTATTTTAGTGTGTCCGTAGTATACTCCGGTAATTCGAATCGCGGTGATGGCGATTGCCCGCAGAAACAAAGGCAGGAGTTTATTTGTCTCATCACCGAGTAAATTAGGGGTTTCCAACCGAGACCCACAAAAATGAGGTAAAAGTCGAAATTTTCAAAACCCGGTGTAAACCCACTTGCGCTGATCGGCATCAACCGAGGCTATCTCTTTGGTGAAATTTCAAGTCAATGTCCGGGCACTTACTATTTCTGATGAAGTCAATTTGGAAAGCGGGCTAAAATGATAAATCAACTGCAATGGGTGATGTCGGCCGAGTCATGTGGTGAGGAGCGCCTCATTAAAATTTCAAATCAATCGGAGCAATGGAGCTATTAGAAACGAGAGGTTACTATTTATAGTAAACCACCTCCGGAAACGAGCTAAAAATAGCAGGGTGACCAAAAGTGGCAGTATTGACAGAACAACAAAGCTATAAGGATGCAGTGTGCGAAATTTCAGGTCATTCCGAGCTTCAGAAGTGCAAAAATGAGAAGGCTTACTATAAATAGCAGGGCACGTAAGCTGGTGAAAAATGATAAAAAATTCTAAGTCTGGAACTTCATCCAGCAGGCCTAGTGAAATGCGCCAGGTGATGAGGAGGTGTGGAAATTTTTTTTTAAAATGAAGTTCATCCAAACTGGAGAAAGTCAAACGGAGTCAACATCATTTATCCTTCTACCTAGCTCAAATGCGCCCCAGGTGAGTAAGCAAGCTCAAGAAAAATGCTAAGTATGAAGTTCATCCTGCTCAGGGGGTAAAATGCGCCCATCTTGAGAAAGTCAAACAAGTCAATGCTTTTCATCCTGTAGCTGGTCTAAAATGCGCCCAAGGGAGGTTGATAGCATGAAAATTTTTCTAAGGCATGAAGTTTATCCTTCACCCTTGCCTAAATGCGCCCATACTTCAAGTTTCATCCTCCTCAAGGCAAGAAATGCGCCCAAGCTAGAAATGGTCAAAGCAAAGTCAAAGCATCTTGTCCTCCTCCACTAGTGAAATGCGCCCATGCAAAAATAAGCCAAGAAGAGAGTCAACGAGTCAAAGGAGTTCATCCTCCTGCATGGGTAAAGTGCGCCCAAAATGGGCCATGTAAGGACAAAAACTGGAAGTCCAAGAGTCACATGAAGGCGTTTGAAAAAAGTTTATCCTCCATCAAGGCTGAAATGCGCCTAAGTTAGAAGCAAGTCAACAAGGTCAAAGATTTTTGTCCTCCTCACCCCTCCAAATGCGCCCAAGTTAGGATGGTAAAGGTAAGTGCAAGCTGGTAGGTGAGGTGAGATGTGATTAATGGCGTGGTTAAAGCTTGATAAATGCTAGGCGCCCAAGATGATATTCCAAGGGTGTGAAAATAAAATGCTAAGTGCTACATGCGCCCAAGATGGCAAAGTGTTAGAGATTTTTTTTAAGGCATGTGAGGTGTTGAGAATAAAAATTGCTAGGCGTTGGAAAAATATTCTCCATGGCAAGTGATATGCGCCTAAAGTAAAGTGATGAGTGATGGGAATTTTTCTAAGGCATTGGAGCTTCAAAAATATTTTTCAAGTGTGAAGTAAAATGCGAAGTGGTGGTTAAAAAAACAAAATGTGCCAGGCACCTCCATGAACAAAATTTTTTTTTCTAAGTGAAGTTGGTGTCTTTCTCACAGGCCAAAATTTTAAGGTAAAAAAAAAATTTCTAAGGCAAAATTTTCAAAGTGATCAAAATTTTCCAAGGCGTGAAGTATTCTCTTCCTCTAGAAAATACGCCTAGACTCCAAGGCGGTGGAATTTTTCTTGAAGCGTGATCAGAATTGCCAGAGGAGAAGTCAGTGAAAGCCAGCTGCACGGGTTGATATAAAAATTTTCCAAGTCAGAGCAACACAAGATATTCACAGATGTGAAAAATGGATTTAAATTTCACAGGGAAATAATTTTCTAAGGTTCAAAATTTAGAGAAATAAAATGAACCCGTTCGTTGTGCACCCATGGATTCGTCGCGTTTCAGAGAAAATTTTCTTCTGGGTATCGAAGATTGCCGATGAGGAGTTGATTTTAAGGTCTTCCACAGCTTGTCGGGGATTCCGAGATGAAGATTTCAAGTGGGCACTAGGTTGATGAGTTTTCCTAAGGGAAATTTGAAAATTTTCTAAGGCAAAAATGAAGAAAACGTGTTTTCAAGGTAAAATCCTCCAGACGATGAATTTGAAAGGAACTGCCTAGGTGAATTTGCTTAAATCCTTCGTGAAGATAGTTTTCTTGAGCCAGAGAAGAATAAAATCAAGGTTGTCAGAGTTCCAGCAGGTGAAACGAATTTCTCAAAGATGGTACGCCCTTGAGGAAGATGGGTTGAAAGTTTGTCTAAGGCATGAATTTGAACGCAAAGTTGACTAAGGGAGGCGATGAACGCTTGAAAATCAAAGCGTCGAAATCAGGTAAGTTAAGATTATATCATGAAGTGTTCTAATATTCTTCTCCTTGCTTGTTTTGCAGGAGGAACGTCGAGATCAAGCGATGATGAAGCAAGTGATTCAAGATGACATTTCAACCTTGAAGGAGAAAAAGTTGCAAGAAATTGGCTAAGTGTTAGCTCAAGTGACAAAGAAGTTGAAGAACAAAATTCAAGAAGAAGATCAAGAACAGTGTGAACGCGTCTACAAATGGAATCTTCTAGAAGGATGATGGTGGACATTATGGCGCATTTATTACCCCACTCTCCTTTGTGGCGGTTTTTAGGGCAAATCTTGTTTAGGGCTGAGGTGGCACGATTTTAGCCACTCTATTGATTGTAACCCTAGCTGTCTTTTGGGACTTGGCTAGCTATATAAAGGGGGAGTCCCCCTCATTTGTATATTCATTAGATTAGAAGCAGAGCTTAGAGGAGTAGAGAGAAGTTCATAGAATAGAAAGTAAAGTAGTGTAGATTGAAAAGGAAGGAAAGTCTTCCCTTTGGATACTTTGTAAGAAGTTGTCATGTATGCATTCATAATAAAAGAATTTTTCATTGATGGTGAATCCTTCTTTGTTGTGAATAGTTGTTGAGGCTTCTTCGTCCTTCCAATTCACGTAGCATCTTTCAAGTAGCTTTAAAGTAAAATAGTTTTCATTATCATGCAAGTAGATGTTAGTTGTGGACTTGTGGTGTTAATTGAGACAACTTCATTTCATCCATACCACTAGCGGCTTGCTGACGGTAAGTTTGCCTTGTGTGGTCAACTGGAAAACTTTACAAACTTAACTTCGATTGTGATTCATGTGTTTGTATGCGTCGTTCTGATGGTGCTTACATGTTGAGTTATAATTTGAAAACCTCTTGCCACTCCCTTGAAGATTGCACCGACTTTGTGTAAGTTGTCCAACGTGAGGCGGAGCAAAGTCTGGTCGAAGTCTGTCAAGATTGATCCCACGTCCCGTCCTTAGATAGAAGATAAACTTCTTAGGCCCTACACTCTTTTAAATTCAGTTCATTTCCGGTTAGGATTAGGAAACTTGTGCTCATTTGCCAAATCATTCGAATTACACGCAAAGCCTTTAGTCTACTGTCTGTTGTCAGCTATCGAACAATTGTGTAAGTCCCCTCGTGAGAACACAGCAACTCACATCAAACCAATTGAGGGTATTCTAAGTATTCGGAACCTTGGAGTTGAAAGCATGATCTTACTCCTCGCAACTTAGCATGTCAATACTTTGTTCAAGAGAGGATAGTATCCATTGGGATTTTATTCAGGTTAAAAGCGGGGTCTCAAAACCACGCCAACAACACATGTCCGGGGCCTTGGCCATTCCAAATTTTTCCCAACCTTTTGAGTTGGAATGTGATGCCTCAGGGGAGGGAATTGGAGCTGTTTTGATGCAAAATAAACATCCAATTGCCTTCGAAAGTAGGAAGTTAAGAGGGGCCGAACAAAGTTATTCTATTTATGACAAAGAAATGTTGGCCATCATGCATGCCTTGCTCAAATTCAGATCTTACTTGATAGGAGGGAGGTTTATAGTCAAAATAGATCACAATAGCCTCAAATACTTCTTGAACCAAAATGATCTCAGTGATAGACAACAGAAATGGGTGAGCAGATTACAGGCATATGATTTTGACATTGTATATGTCAAGGGAAAAATAAATGTTGTTGGAGATGCGATATCTAGGAGACTTCATTTGTGCTCATTAGTAGAGATTGGTGATGATTGGAAGGAGCTGATTATAGCGGATTATGCTAATGATTCTTGGGCCATGAAAATTATTTAAGGAACTACTCAAGATGACAGGTATACAATTTTCAATGGGCTCATAATGTATAAGGGCAGATTTTTTTTGGTATCTAATTCCAAGCTTAAGGCCAAAATTTTGAGAGCTTTTCATGATGCCCCCATGGCTGGTCATCTAGATTTTTTTAAAACATATCGACAAATTTGCGAAAGGTTTTCATGGAAAGGACTTAAAAATGAAGTCCTTAAATATATTAGGGAGTGTCCTATATGTCAACAAAATAAGGATTAACATTCATATCTTGCTGGGTTGTTGCAGCCATTACCCATACCAAATCAGAAATGGGAGTGCATAGCTATGGATTTTATCACAGGGCTTCCGAAAGTACAGAGTAAGGACTGTGTGTATGTGGTTGTTGATAGACTCACAAAATTTGCCCATTTTTATGCTATTTCAGCTACATATACAGTAGTACAGGTGGCTGACTTGTTTTTCAAAGAAGTTTTCAGACTTCATGGGATGCCTTGGAGCATTGTGAGTGATAGGGACAGTAAATTCTTGAGTCTCTTTTGGCAGGAACCCTTTAGATTGAGTGGAACGAAGCTCACCCCTAGTATGAGTTACCATCCATAGACTGATGGCCAACCTGAAATTGTTAACGAGTGGGTAGAAGGGTACCTCAGGAATTACATTTTGGGGCAGCAAAAGGCATGGGTGAGGTGGTTACACTTGAGTGAGTATTGTTATAACTCAACCTACCACATGTCAATCCGAATGTCACCGTTTATGGCACTTTATGGTTATGAAGCTCCAAATTTTCTTGATCTACTTTTTGGGGACAATAGGGTACCAAAGGCTAGGGACTTACTACAGGTAAGTCAGGACATACTAAAATCATTGAAGGAGAATATGCAGTAAGCTCAAAACCAACAAAAATTATATGCTGACCAGCACTGTGTAGAGAGGAGTTTCAAAATTGGTGACATGGTGTATTTAA